>PVKN010034182.1:0-11850 GCA_004027915.1 Capromys pilorides
ATAGTGGAATGGAGACTGGGTTGAGTTGTATTCTTGATGACACTGTTGAACCACTGCATTGGCCTGAACTGTGTTCTTGCAGATTTTATGTTATGGTAATTAAATGCCTGTTGTTTAAACTCTGCTGGTTATGTCTTGTTCCAAAAGTGTTCCTACCTGACCTAACATTCAAAAATGAACTCTTTTCTTTCCTCATTTCTCCTGCTGTCTCTTCCTTTGCTTTTGTTCCCTCAGTTTAATGGTATCTATGCTGTTGCCCAAGTCTGAACTTGGGGATCTCTCTTAACCTCTTTCTCTTATTCATCCCCACTCTTGAATGTAGGGGTCACAGTTGACTGGTGAATCACAGTGATCTCACATATGGACAACTTGGGTTATGACCAAAATTTTAGGTTTGACTTATGGTCTTGAGTTACAACCTTAATGCTGCCCACTAGTACAGTTGTCAACAAAGACTCATGGTGCTAGAGAAGCATAAATAAGCATATGTATATGTCTTAGTTACTTTTTACTCATTGCTGGGACAAATACCCAACACTGAAAATGAAGGAAGGAAAGGTTTATTGAGCTCACAGTTACTAGAGGTTTCAATCCATATTTGGCTGGCTCAAGGCTGAGTGGAACAGGGCAGAGAGCATACAGTTCATGGCGGCAGAACAGTAACAATCTCGACAGAGACAACTGACCAACCAGGGCTCCAGAGAGTAACAGCAACCGTCTGTTTCTCTTTATATTACATTCAGGCTCTCTGTCTCAGCCTATCCACCTTAGGCCACACCAATAATCCCAGCCATACTCAGACTGATAACCCCATCAGTACTAAAACTCATAATCCCAGTGGATCATGACTCAAGTCTCAAACTCTAGAAGTCCCTGCCCCATGATTGCATGAGGCTTTAAGGGGACAACTAGACATAAACCATAACAGTATACATCCATCTGAGCCCTGTTGCATGTGTTTGTGGATATGATTTTGGCCAGGGCTTTATATGATCCCTATGATTACTACACCAAAATCTAGAAAAGCAGCTATGGAAGACAGATATGTAAAGAAAGTAATCACCATAAAAATAAGAAAGAAGTGATGGAGAAATATGAGAATGGTGTTCATGTGACCAATTTCACTAATCACAGCATTTTTTTTTTTTTTTTTGTATTTAGCAGAGGGTCTGCAGGGTCTCACTACACAGATCAGACTCACAGCGATTCTCCTGCTTTCAGCCTCCCAAGAGCTGGGATTACAGGCACGTGCCACCATGCCCAGTCTCAATCTCCATCTCAGTGTATCTTGAGGGTGGGGCTGGCTTGACCTGCAGGGGTTCAAACCATGGTCCCTGTGCAGGCACTGTAATCTTCTGAGCTATCTTATTTATTTATTTATTTATTTATTTATTCATTCATTCATTCATTCATTCATTCATTCATTCATTCATTCCTCTGAGCTATCTGGCCAGCCCTTATGCGTAGCATGCTGAAATCCATCATCTTTATAGTCTTACACAGTAAAGATTTGTATAAGGAGGTTAATGTTGCTGAAGGTGTTACTCAAATTAGTAAATCACAGTTAACAGTGTTCACTGAGGTAGAAAGTGTGAATAAACACTTCTTAGTATGAATAAACAAGACACACATGGCAAGTTATAACCTGTCTGAGTCTATAATTTGTGAACAAGTAGGACTATAAATGCAAATCTCTTAAAGGATAACCCATCAACATCCATCAGAGTGATGATAGTGAAATATTTTGTGCCAGTAAGGGGTAGCATAGCTTCACAATTTCAAAGCAAGAACTTGGGTTCATAGCAATGTATAGTGAAGCAGCCAATACTGATGAAGGGCTGCCAAATTATATACATCACTTGGAAATGATGACATAGAGGAATTGGGTTTTCTTGTACCAAGTTTTTTTTTTTTTTATGTATTTGGTACAGGGTCTGCAGGGTCTCACTACATAGATTGGACTTGTAGTGATTCTCCTGTTTTCAGCTTCTCAAGCACTGGGATCATAGGCATGCACCACCACAGCCAGTCTCAATTGCCTTCTTGGTGTGCCACAGGGGCAGGGCTGGCATGGCATGCTTTGGATGGAACCCCAGCCACTGTGCTCTGTCTAAGCAGGTGCTACAGTTCACTGAGATATCTGCCCGGTTCTCAAATTTTTAACTATAATTAAGCTTACCCGTTCTGAAAGAAATGGCCAGGAGAACATACATTACCCAGGAGGAGAAGAAAGTGCCAGGCTACAAGCCTATGAAGGATGAGCTAAGCTTGTTGCTATGTGCCAATGTGAGTAGTGTCCTCAAGATAAAGTATCTTGGTTTATCACTCTGAGACCTTTGGAGTTTTCAGAAAACATAAGGTCATGAAGAAAAGGCTAGGGGTCATGTGGCAATCTAACATAAAAGCCTGGGTAACAAGGGTACTTTTTCTTGAGTGGATCAGGGAGGCTTCTGTCCTATTAACAAATATCTAGAGGACAAAGGTTTAGCATTCAAGGCTCTTCTTATCATGAACAATGTTACTTCTGATCCACTAGATTTGGAAGAATTGGCTGAAGAATTCCTATGACTCAGAAGTTCCTCCCACCTAATACAACTCCTTTACTGCAGCCTATGGACCTGCAGGTTAGAGCTAACTTTAAGAAGCTATACAACAAGGAACTGTTCCTGAAGTGCTTACAGATGGTCTCAGATACAGATTTAATCCTTAAGGTATTTTGGAAGAAATCTTACAACATTCTTTACAGTGTGGGGCTGAGAACTCTTGGGCCTGTGATTCTCAAAGGACACGGAGATTTGCCTGGAAGAAAATGTGGCCTAAAATATATATACGAGAAAGACTCTGAAGGCTGTGCAGAGGAGCCTGAGCCTTCAATTAACCCTATAGTTAACGACATTGTCTCTATAGCGGAGTTCATAGGCTTGCAGGTAGACAAGCAGTGGTGATGTTGAGGAACTGGTGGAGGAACAGTAAGGGGAACTGCCTACCAGAGGATTTCAGTTACTTTTGGCTGAACAATAGAGAATGGTCTCAGAGGAGCTTTCTGAAGAGGTGGGGGACTAATGACAATTAGTGCAGCAAAATTCTTCTCCAACAATGAAGGAAATCCTGAAAAAATGAACAGAGCAATGACCATTTCTAGAGAAGATCCACCCAGACAGAGAAAAACCATGTACTTGCATTCACTTGCTTAATGACAATGTCATGTCATACTGTAGAACAGTGTTAAAGAAAGACAAGCCCTGTTCTCCTTGTTCTTCGGCACTTGCCCTCCATGTTTCTTTATTATTTTCTGATCTCCAGGATTTTAATTCACTGCCATGTCTTCTGAAGAAGGGAAGCCCTTTATTGGTGGCCTCAATTTCAATATGGATGAGCAGACCCTGGAAGACCATTTCAGCAGCTTTGGGCCTATTTCTGAGGTGGTTGTGGTCAAGGACCAGGAAACTCAGTGATCCTGGGGTTTTGGCTTCATCACATTTACCAGTCCAGAGCATACCTCAGATGCTATGAGAGCCATGGATGGAGCGTCCCTGGATGGTTGCCAGATTCATGTGGACCACACAGGCAAATCTGCCCAGGGCATCAGAGAAGGGAGTGCTTTTGGGAACCATGGACATGGTTGCAGCTACTCTAGAGGTGGTGGGGATCAGGGCTATGGGAGTGGCAGGTATGACAGTCGACTTGGAGGATATGGATATGGTTATGGGTTATCCAGAGAGTATAGTGGCATAAGCCAGGGTGGTTATGATGGATACTTAGGAGGGAATTACAGAGGCAATTATGACAACTTAGAGGCTTGCAGACATGACGTACACAAGGAATAACACTTCTCATTTAGGATCATCCTTCTAAATCACCATATAAACATTTTTTAAACCGTGCTGAAACTTGTTTAGTATGTTTCCTATTTTTCAGTTGACCTCCCAAGGTAGCTTGTTAAAGACCTTTTAGAAAGCTCTGTGTCATTTTAATTTCTCCCTTTTAAAGTCATATTTCTGAGACATTTTTAGAGTTATGGGGTTTTTTCCTTATGGAAGTTTTTAGTTTGAACTCTTGGGATCATTGCTTCTGGTACATACAAAAAAAATTGTGCCAGACTGATTTTTTTCTTTTAAATCATGTATCTGGGGTTTTAAAAATATGTACACAATTCTTAATCATGAGTAGAAAAATTTTTGAATGTGCCTGTAAGCATTTTGCATTGAGAATATGACTGCCTAGAGGTTTTTATTTTATTTTATTTATTTATTTATTTATTTATTTTGTCTTTTTGAGACAGGGTCTCGCTATGCAGTTCAGGCTGGTCTTGAGCTCACTTTTGTAGCCCTGGCTGGTCTCAAACTTGCACTGGTCCTCCTGCCTCAGCCTTGCAAGTGCTGGGATTACAGGCATGCACCACCATGCCCAGTCTTAGAGTGTTTTTTTTTTTTTTTTAATTGAAGATCTACCACCATGAATATAAGAGCTTCTTGAAAACGTTTGTGTCATTTTTTTAATACTGGAAGAAAAAAATATTCTTTCATGTCTCATGTATTTGGAATGTCCTTCAGAATTGATTAAAAAGGTGAAAACTGAAAAGAAAAAAAAAGACAAAATTTGCAACTCTAGGCCAATTTTTAATTCTGAAAATGTTGGGACCTAGAGATCAAGAAACAGGTCCTAGCAAGCCACAGACTCTTCCAAAGAAAGAGAGGACACAAGGGAGCCAGACTCCTGATATTCTTATGGAAGGCAGACTCCTTCCAAACAATAACCAACTTCCTTTTCTTCCTCTCTTATGCCAATTAATAAATGCCAACTTTTATGGTGAGCACAGTATGAAATTGTTGTTTCTGGTAAACTAGGCACATTTCATAATATTTTGGTGAATATACTAGGAAATTATTGGTGCTTCTGATTAATTATGCACATTATACCCTTTATATTATGAAACATTTAGTTAAAGGATGCTTTGAGAAGTTTGAAATGCATTATGGGTATTTTTATTTTTTCTCATGGGAAATATGGTCTTGACTTAAATCCAACTTGAATTACAACCAGCCCTTGAGAATGAATTCAGTTGGTAAGTCAGAGGGCCATGGTATTTCTTGCTCTACTTTTCATTTCTAATCCTTGATACAATGCTTGCCATATAGAACACACTCAAAGTATGTTTGTTGAACTAAGTGAAATTGGAGTGACTGACCATTAATGGTCCTGGAGGAGCACATAGATGCCAGTTAAAGTGAAAAGGATAACCATGGGCTGGATTCTGTCTAAGCCATGGTGAGTTTTGATAAACCAGTCTGGCCCTTCCCCAGAGAACGTTTTTTTACTGACCCAAATCTTACCCTGAGTCTATGTTTCTCGCACATTAGCATGGCTGAGTGAACGTTGTTGTTTTTTTCTTTTTGAACCCTTACTTGGACCCTTATTTCCATGTTGAAGTTCTTCCCTCCCGACTTCCACCCTGAGGCAGTAGCCATCCAGCTCTAGCCAGTGTTGCTGTTCTGCTCTTATCCTGATGGGTATCCTATGTCTTCCTAATGGCCAGTTGTGTGATCTTATCCTTGGAATCCTGGGCAGCTGCTCTGTCTTTCTATGTACACAGAAAGGATATAATGGTAAATCAAAAGGTTCATAATTTTGGAGGGAAATTGAGGAGACTCAGATTTGAAGTGAAAAACAAAGACAAAACAGCCTAAAGTTTAAGGTTTGTGTAGTCGCTTTCTTTATCATCTATATATGATTATAACTAAATCAGAAAACTCCATCAACTTTACTTTTCTATAGTACAGTGGGATGCTGAGTTATACCAGTCCTGCTCACAAACCTCTATAAGAACCAAGAGACCCAAGGTACTAAGGCTTTATCTTATATCTATTCTGGAGACTAGTGAGTCCCACTTGGAGTAACAAACTGAATATCTACCCCTGCTTTTTTCTGGGTTCCTGTCACATATAACATTGTTTTGTATTCTTTGACTTCAAATACATGAATTTCTTTTTGAGTTAAATGTGTTTGTTGTATGCAGCATATGTTGGATCTTGTTTCTTCATTCTGCCAATCTATTTTTTTGATTAGTGAATAGAAATCATTTACATTGATGGTTATGACTGATATGCAATGGCTTATCCTTGTCATATTTGCTATTGGTTTTTTATATTTCCCTTCTACATAACTACTTGCCTTGTTTGGTAGCTTCTTTCTATTGATGCTCTTGATTTTGTACACATTGTGATCTCTCTATACAATATTTTTCAGAACATGTTGTAGAGCTGGTTTGGTGATCATGAATTTCTTCAGTTGTTCTTTGTCACAGAAATATCTTATTTCTCCATTAATTCTGAAATACAATTTTGTATATTGCATCAACCTGGGTTGGAAGTTATTGTTTTTCAGGACTTGAAATACTTTACTTCAAGCTCTCCTTGACATATAGATTTGTGTTGCAAAGTCTGCTGTCATTCTGATGGGTTTTCATTTATAGATGATGTGTTTCTTTTCTCTAGCTGGGTTTAGTATGCTGTTTTTGCACTACATTTATGGGGTCTTGATTATTATATGTCTCAGTATAGATTTATTTTGGTCATTGTTGTTTGGAGTTCTATATGCCCCACTTTCTGTATGTCAGATTCTGTTCTTGGGAAATTTTCTGGTATTACTTCTATAAATAGTCTTTTTATATTATTTGTGTTAACTTGTGTTTTTTCATTAACACACATGGGTCTTTTTTTTTTTTTTTTTTTTTTGTATTTTAGGGAAGGGTTCAAGGTCTCACTACTAGATTGGGTGTTGTAGTGATCTGCCTGTTTGCAGCCTTCCAAGAGCTGGGATTGCAGGCACGCTCCATCACAACCAGGTTCAATTGCCCTCTCAGCATGCCCCGGGGGTAGAGCTGGCATGGCAGGCTGGGGGACTGAACCCCTGGCCCCTGAGCCTACTTGCAGGCACTTTAATCCACTGAGCTATTTGGCTGGCCCTCCATGAGTCTTATATTGTCATTCTTTGCATGATTTTACAAATATTGATTTATCATTTGTTGGTCTTTTGTTATTTTTAAGACCTTTCCTTTCCTGATCACTAGTACTGATCCCATCTTCAAGGTCTGACAACCTATATTCAGTGTCATTCAAGTGGTTTTGCCAGCTTTTTGATGTTTGACTTCTTTAAATTTGTACTTTCTTGGATATTTCTTTGAATCTGTTTAATGTATTTTATTTATTTCCTATATAGTTCATTCAAAATTTCCACCATTTTCTCATGCTCTGCTATTTTTTTTTTTGTCTCTTTGTTCTCTAGGAATGCTGAAGAATTTCTTCATTATTATTTTCTTTTTACTTTTTTATTTTTTTTATTTATTTTTTTACTTTTTTACCTGGGAGAGTATTTCTGATCTCATGTCCTCTATATCTTTGTGGATTTGTTTCTTTACTTCAGTTATCATTTCAGAAATTTCTGGTGTATGTCTTTCACATTTTATATGTTGATATCTCCTAGGTTTGTTCTAGGTGGGCTGGAGGTGTGAAGGGAGATAGGTTCTAAGTCTTGCACAGAGTCCTGGGGCTAGTCCCTCTTTTGTAAGGCTCAGGGCTTGGAGGAATCATACAGTACAGAATCAGACAAACACTGCAAATAGAAAATGGCAAAAACAAAAAAGCAAGACTTAGAACCTATCTCCCTTTTCTTTTTTCCAAGCAGGTAATTAGCTGTGTTGTGCTGCCAAGGGATGGGGATGAATGGATTGAACAGTCTCATAGGCTCCCCTGCTGTAACACTGAATCACACCAGAGCCCACAGCCCTCCAAGACCAGGGCAGTACAGGAGCAGACATAAGTCCAGGCTGCTGAGGTAGACTTTTGGACAGAGATAGCTGCAATAAGCCACAGGTGATGATGGTTAGGAAAAAGTCTGATTGAGTGGATGGCAGTTATCTGCCTGGTACCAGGTCCAGAGATTCCATCAATGGGCACTAGTCCAAAACTAGGAGACATTAAGATAATCCTACTGTTAGGCTTCACTGGGAAGGCAAAGTTCCCTGTTCATGCTCTTTTCCTCCTCCCCCAGCAGGCGAAGTCTTGCTCCTTGCTCAAGATTGAAGGTCATGTGGTAGACACAGGGTCTGAGCTGCCCAGCCTGATGCTAAATTGGTTCACACCCAAGCCTCATAGCAATAGGTTCTTCACAGCTGTGAGGGAAAAGTCATAGGCTCATGCCATGGCAGATATATACTGAGGTAGACTCAAATAGAAGCCTGTCCTACCAGGATACAGGCTCTGTCTGGTGCTAGGGAAGGTCTAGGAGTTTTTCTGTGAACATTGGCCTGGAGAAGGAAGTCCTGGGCTCTGCTGGTACTGAGTCTCACCACAGCAGACCCATTGAACTTCCAGGCAAAGTCTTGTGTCTCTTCCCTGCCCTGTTTGCCCAAAGTGGTGCTTTGTTCTTGGCTCTTCTGCTCAAGATGGGGGGAGTAGTGGTGGAGACAGTCCTTTGGTTAACATGGGTCTAGAGGCTCAGTCTCAAGGTAATGGCCTAGGGACATGGATTATGGGGCTCTGCCCAAGCTTTCATCTTGGTAGCCTAGTACTGGGTTCAGGTCTAAAGTCTGTGCTGAATTTCCTTTACGTCCTCCAAGCAGGTGGCATCACCACAATGATCTGCTTGTAGTTGGCAGAGTGGTGTGGGCAACTTTTCCCTCCTGCCTTCTTCCATTTGCCCTTCATTATACTAAAGCCAGGCACTACAGTCTCTCATCTAACTTCCTGAGCTTGTGTGAGCATGGCATGGAGCATGAATAGTTGTTCATATTGGTGCATTTGTGGGAAGACAATTGCTGCAGGAGAATCTTAATTAGCTGTCCTCTTGTTCTGCCCACTATGGTTCATACAAAAAGAAGATAGTTGGATACAGACACTTGCATGGGAAGTACTCCTTGTGAACAAGGAGTGGAGGTCAGGGTAATTCTGTAAAGCCAAGGTAGGCCAGAGATTGACCACAAACCATGAGATGCTGAGAACAGATACACCTTTCAGCTTTCAGAAAGAACCAGACCAGCCACATACTGATCCTGCACTTACGGCTGCTAGAATTAAGAATCACATCACATCGTCTCATTCACAGCACTTGTTACTGCAGAGGTGAACAATCCTGTGTTCATCTCTCCATTGCTTTTCCTTTGTCACTGTGATCCGGGAGAATTTGTTCTCCTGGTTCATTAATTTGTTCTATTGCTATGCTCATTCAGTTGGTTTCCTATCCATTTGCATTTTCAAATTCAAGACCTATAATTGGTTCATTTTCAGAACAGCTTGTTCTTATTTCATAAGTCAAACAAAATTTTCTCTTAGCCTTTTTTCCTCTGAGATATTTTAGATAGGATTTTATTCAGCTGAAAGTAATAGAAACCACAACAAACTGTAACTTCAACAAAAAGTATAAAAAAATCATTAAGAAGTCCAAAGCACAGCATGTCAGGCTGTGGTGTGGGAATAGGCTCCTCCAGTCTCTTTATGTGGGGCTGTATCATCATGGATGCAGGACCTAGCATCAGGTACTCACTCTGTCCAGAAGAAAGATCACAGAAAAGGAAGGACTGATGTTCATAGTAGTATAACATAGATGTGTATGCCAATGCTCCAAAACTACAGCAATTTGAAGATGAAACATGTCTGTTTCTTATGTGTGTGAAATCTGGTGAGCCAACATTCTACTGCACAGCATCAAGAACCGAGACTCCTCTATTGCTTTGTGCTGTTACTCACATAACGTATGTGCTTCTCTCAATGAAATCAAATATGTCCACTTGAGATGCAGCCATCATTTCTTTATTGAAGGTAGCAAGCAAGTAAAAGAGGAGGAGGAGATAAGCTCTTGCCTGATGGTTTTATCTTAAATGTTGTGCACAACACATTTGATTATATGACCATGCCTTGCCTCTAGGAAAGCTGTATCAGGATATGTCATCTTTTATTTCATCTGCTATGCAGCCATAGACTATTTCTACAATCAGTGGTTCTCAAGTGAATAATGATGAGAAGGAAAAAAAAAGATGAGAAGGATGATTATTAAAAGGCAGCTGGATCTGCTATAATGAGGAAAAGAAAGCATACTTACAGATGTAGAAGCACTCAACAAACATCTTCTTGCTGCCTGATCTACATCCTTGGCTGTATTTGAGAAGTAGAAGTAATGGACTTAATTAGTGATGAATGCTCTGCTAGAAATAGAAAAACAAAGTGGACACTGGATAGGGAATGATGAAGTATTCTACCTTATTGTATCAGATCTTCAAGGTGGGTGATGGTTAATTCTGGCTATTCATTTTCTTTAAATTGTTAATGATTGATAGTCATGTGACTCCCTCTTTTATTTGGTGTGCTAATTTTTGGATGTGGGCTTCTTACTTGCGTGTCTAATAATGTTATCTCCAGGAAGTTTGAGGTCAGGGACATTGCCCAGTGGACCTATCTCAGGATGTGGAAAATTGCCTCTAGTTCAGGTCCTGACCAAGAGCTCACATTCACTGGCCCTGCCTGGGGACTGATAACCTCACACACGATTATCACAAACTTGGTCTATTTTCTGCCACAGGGAAGAGGCACTGGCTGCTTGGATGTCTTGACAAATCACCTCAGGAGTTCATCTCTGGGCCCCTCCTTCCATCTCTCCTTGTCCATTGTTTCAGTATCCTTTGAACAGGTGACATCTTTTTCAGAGGTTTCTGATGCATTGGTTTCAGTTTCATTTGAAATTCAATCTCATTTGTCTTTTACTTGCAGCTGCTTCTCTTGATCTATAATCTACCCTGGGCTATTGTGTCATTTCTGTGGATTACTGCCCAGGTATTCAGCCCATCCACCCCTCCTGATTCAACTCTCCCATAGAATTCTCTACTGTATTTTATAGTAGGTTAAATATAACAGCAGTGTCATGGTGGGTGTATTAATGTCCTTCGGCTGTTATCACAAATTACCACAAACTTTGTGGCTTAAAATAACAAAAGAATATTTTCTGGCCATTATGGAGACTGAGGTCTGAAGCCAAGGTCATACTGCTACTTTCTTTTCTTTATATTTCTGTGGCAGGGTCTTACTACATAGTACAAGCTGGCTTTGGACTCATGGTGGTCCTTCTGCCTCAGCTTCCTTGTACTGGAATTACACATGTGTGCCACCATACCTGGCAAGGTCATACCACCTTATTTATTTATTTGGTACAAGGTTTCACTAAACAGCTCAGACTCATAGTTATCTTCCTGTTCAGCCTCCCCAGCACTGGGATTTCAGGTGTGTACCATCATGCCTGGTATCTGTGGCTGGCACAATGTTCCTGCAGTACTGCAGTGCTGTCACAGGTCATGCTACTTCCGAAGACTCTACGGGAGAACCTTTCTTGGTCTCTTCCATTGTCTAGTGGCTCCAGGTGTTCCTTGATTTGTGGCTGTGTCACTAACATCTTTGTCTCTGTCTTTCCATGGTCTTCTACTCTTTGTCTTCATGCCTTATCTCTTCTATTTCATAAGGACATATGTCCTTGGATTTAGGACCCATCTGGATGAGTCATGATGATTTTATGTAAAGATCCTTCACTTATGAGTGCAAAGATTGTGTTAGTTGGGTTTCCATTGCTGTGACAAAATACCAAAGAAACTTGACTCATAAGGAGGAAAGATTTATTTGGCTCTTGGTTTCAGAGGTTTTGGTCATAGTTTCTGGGTCCCAAATGCAGAGAGAGAGAGAGAGAGAGAGAGGCAGAGAGAGAGACAGAGAGAGGCAGAGAGAGACAGAGAGACAGAGAGAGACAGAGAGACTGAGAGACAGGGAGACAGGAAGACAGGGAGACAGAGTGAGAGCATGAGAGAGAGGAAGG
>PVKN010034183.1:0-11879 GCA_004027915.1 Capromys pilorides
CTAAGACTGTAGATGCGCCCCACCACGCCTGGCTACTGCTTTGTTTTATGTTTGTCGTGTGAGGATGCTAGGGATGAAACCCAGGGCTTCCAACCGGTCAGGCTGCGCCCGCCGCGCCACTCCTCAAGATACTTCTTCCGTCCCACACAGTGAGTGGAGGTGGCTGGGACGAGGCCCTGAGTCCTCCTGCACCCCTGCTGAGGGGCTGAGCCCTGTGAGCTGCATGCTGGGGTCCCAGTGGCGGTCTCAGGTGTTGACATGTGGTGCAGGGCCATGGGCTGGCTAGAACCTCTAGAACCTGGTGACTGGGTTCCCTGTACCAGCACAGCTTCCTCTCGCAGGTATGGACCTGTCTGCCAACCAGGATGAAGAAACCGACCAGGAGACCTTCCAGCTAGAGATCGACCGTGATACCAGGAAGTGCGCCTTCCGCACCCACACGGGCAAGTACTGGACGCTGACGGCTACCGGGGGCGTGCAGTCCACTGCCTCCACCAAGTGAGTGTCCCCCCACCCCGCTCATGGCTCAGCCTGGCCCTTCCCTGAGGCCAGGCAGCCCCCTGACCTTTCCCACCACCCCAGGAACGCCAGCTGCTACTTTGACATTGAGTGGCGTGACCGGCGCATCACACTGAGGGCGTCCAACGGCAAGTTTGTGACCGCCAAGAAGAATGGGCAGCTAGCCGCCTCTGTGGAGACCGCAGGTAGCTCCCTCTGCCACCCGGGCACCACCACACCCCAGAGGGTCCCTGCCCCGCCCACCCTAGGCTGCGCCTTCTCCTGGCCCTGAGACTCACTGCCCGCCTTCCTGGACAGGGGACTCTGAGCTCTTCCTCATGAAGCTGATCAACCGCCCCATCATCGTGTTCCGGGGGGAGCACGGATTCATTGGCTGCCGCAAGGTCACAGGCACCCTGGATGCCAACCGCTCCAGCTATGATGTCTTCCAGCTGGAGTTCAGTGATGGCGCCTACAACATTAAAGGCAGGTTCTGCCCAGCTGCTATGGGTAGCGCTGGACTCGGTCAGTCCAGGTCCCCTAGGGATGGACAGAGCTGCAGATTGGGAACATCCCTGTCCCCTGTGGTCCTCTGGCCCATCCTAGACAGGAGGCTGGCTGGGAGGGAAAAGACCGAAACTTAGAGGTACTCAGTTGGATCCAGTCCTTTCATCCCAGTGCTGGGAGGCTGAAACAGGAGGGTCATGTTTGGAAGCCCAGCCTGGGCAACTTAGTGCGGCCCTGTGTCAAAGTGAAATGAAAAATAGACAAGGGCTGGGGAGATGTCACTCAGTACAGAGGCCATGGGTTCAATCCTGAGGGTCAAGAAAAACAAAATAAGCAAGGTCTAAACAAAAGGAAAGAAGGACTAAAAGAAACCCTGTGGAAGTGTCCAGCATGGCTGGTAGGCCTTGGGGGCACATGGTCAGCCAGTTCTAGAAGCCGGGTGGAGGGGGCCTTAGCCCTGGAGGAGGAAGAGTGGAAGCCCCTGCTGAGTGGGGTGTTCCCAGCATGGGCTGATGGGGTCTCCTTCCCCAGACTCCACGGGCAAGTACTGGATGGTGGGGAATGACTCTTCAGTCACCAGCAGCAGCGACACCCCGGTGGACTTCTTCTTTGAGTTCTGCGACTACAACAAGGTGGCCATCAAGGTGGGCGGGCGCTACCTGAAAGGGGACCACGCTGGCGTCCTGAAGGCCTGCGCTGAGACCATCGACCCCGCCTCGCTCTGGGAGTATTAAGTCCCAGCCCCAGCAGCCCAGCCCCTCCGCTAACCCCTTCTCCCTGGCGGCCCGGTGGCAGCCCCTTGCCTTTCAAACTGGAAACCCCAGAGAAAACGGTGCCATCTGTGGCCCGTGGATGCTCCCCTCCCCATGGGTCTTTTCCTTTCCCTGGGGGGACATCAGGCCCCTCTGCCCTCTTCTCTGCCATGGGGTGAGGCTGGCACCTCTTTCTTCTGACCTCAGACAACTCTGAGCCTTATTTTCCTGGAAGTGCCCAGGAGAAGGTGGCTGAGCCCCCGGAGGTGGGGCGCATAACTGGAATCTTCTGTCCCCACTGGCCCCGGGAGGGAGCCCCTGGGCTGTGTGTGCTTTTTGGGGTCCCAGCCCTTTCCTACCTACCCTGCTGGAGCCTGTTGGGCTCCCCCTGTGCATTCTGGTGGCAGTGGGGGACACCTCTCTCCTGTCTCCTTTCACCCTGGCCTGACTGGAAATGTAGAACGACCAAATCAGTATTTTTTTTTTTTTTTAATGAAATGTTACTGCCGGAGGCATCTCAGCAAGCCTGGTTGTACTTGTACGTGGTCTCGGGGGGTCTTGGCATCTGTGCCCACCTCCCCAGCTGGCCCCCTCCTGTCCTCCCACTGGCCTCCGCCCTGGACCCTCCTGCCTCAGCCACAGCCCTGCTGGGTTTGGTGCTCCTGGCTGATGGGACACCTGCACTCCTGGGCAGGATGGAGCCTGTGCCCCCTCTACCAGCTGGGCACCTGGGGTCTCCCTTGACCTCCTGTGCCAGCCCTGCCAGCCCCTGCCACTGTCCATCTCACTCTGGGTGTCTTGGTCTTTTATTTTTTGTAAGTGTCATTTGTATAACTCTCAGTGCCCATGATAGTAGCTTTGAACTGGAAAGAGCAAAATAAAATAACTCAAGTCTGCAGCCTCAGTGGTCAGTGGTGGCCTGTGTATATTAGGGAGAGAGATGGGGGCCTGAGCTGGGGGCAGCCAGGAGGGAGAGGGGAGGCCAGCTGCTGTGGGGTGAGGGTGAGTCCTGGGAAGGTTCTTTCCTAGAGTCCAGGTCTGTGTCTGCCCAGCTGGCCCCAGGTTAGGCAGCAGGAGCTGGGGTCTGGGCCGCTGACCCTGCAGCCCTCTGGCCACCCTGATGCATACCACGTGGCCCTGTGTCTGGTGCCTGGAGTGCACTGAGAAGTGTAGGGTAGCGGACACCAACTACTGCATACCCTTTGTCTGCTGTGGCTCTGTTGGCATCAGTGGCTTTTCTAAATGGAGCGGGGACCGAACCCAGGGCCTTCCCACTGAGCTGTGTCCCCAGCCCACAGCCTGTTTACTTCACATTTCAGGACAGAACTTCCTAAATTGCTTATTTGCCCAGGTTGGGTTTGACTTGAACTTGGGCTCCTCTTCCCTTCCCAGAGTTCTGGGCTGACAGGTGTGCAGGGGCCGCCACAGGTGCTTCTGGCCTGGGCTCCACTTTCTCTGACTGAAAGGAACTTGTGTTCTTGGAGGCCCAGTTCTTCCGCCACCCACTAGCCACAGACCGGGGTCCCTGGAGGCCAAGTCTAGGCTGGGATCCAATTTGCATCCTCCTGCTTCAGCCTGCTTCCACTGTGCTGAGATTGCAAGGGTGTACCACTGGGCTGGCCCTGTGACTTCACTTTTTAGAGGGGAAAACAAGAATAGCTTTGCTGAGCAGCAATGGACAAGAACAGAGCCAGCCACATGGGGAGGGTGGGGCCATGGGGAGGGTGGGGCCCATGTATCAGGCCCTCGGTTCAGGAGAGCAGCGAGAAGTCCGTGCGTGGTGTCACGGTGAGGTTTGGGCTCCAGCTGAGTGACTTCCCGATTCACTTGGAGACAAGCATCTGGGGGAGAAGGGATCCCCTGCCCCCTGTGGGTCCCTGCTGTCCCTGTGGTTTGGGGGCTCCCCAGTGAGGAGTCCAGAGCAGGGGCGCGGTTCCCATTCCCACCGAGTCACCTTTGCTGACCACGGCGGGCTGGCACACATTCCTGTGAACTTGCACACATGCTTGTGAAAGCACACATACCTGAGTGTGGGCAGAGGGACGGCGCGTGCACACTGGCAAAGGCAGGCCCCAGCTCCCGGGGCCCCCAGCCAGGCCCCAGCTGCACTGGCCAGGCCCTTGGGTGTCCACCGTGCCCCTGCTCCCTACCGCTATGTATGGGGGTAAGTCTCACACTGTTCAGGTGAGAACGCTGAGGCCTGGAGTGGCCTAGGGGTGCCCAGGGGTACAGCCCGGGCCCAGTGACTTCACTGGGGTTGCCCGACCCCCCAGGCTGTGGCTTAGAGGGAGTTACAGGGGGGCTCATAGGAGAGCGCAGGGGCCGTTTCTTCTGCCTGTGGGGGTCCCCACAGCAGGGCTGTAGCAGGACGGGTGTCGGGTGGGCGGCTTGCGGTCCTCTATCCGTGTGCACGGGCCTGGCCCTCCTGCCTCTCACTGGGGCGCTGACTCCTGCTTGGGAATCTGGGGGATGAGGTTCCTGGGACTCTCCACAAAACCCCTCCAGGCCTCCTGTCCCTCTTTCCTCCTGTGGGGGCCTCTGGGAAGCACACCCCAGGCCCGGTGCCCCTTCCCTCCCCCCAAAGAGCTGGCCTTTTTCATTTATTTTTTGTTTTTTCAATACTGGGGGTTGAGCTTAGGCCTTCACACTAAGCTACATCCCCAGCGTCCCCCCCCTTTTTTTATTGGTTACAGGGTCTCTGCAGCTTGGACTGGTAATGATCCTCCTGTTTTAGCACCCCCCCCCCCTCCAGTGTTGGGAGGTGTGCACCACCACGCCTGGTTTCTGGGGTCTGCATGGCACTCCCTGGTGCCATGCAGTGGCAGGGATCAAACTCAGATCCTTATGCTTGCTAGGCAGATGCTTAGACTGCTGAGCTACTGTCCCAACCCTTTTTATTTTTAAAAATGTATTTATTGATTGATTGATTGTCTTTTTGAGGCAGGGTCTCGCTATGCAGTTCAGGCTGTCCTTCAGCTCACTTTTGTAGCCTAGGCTGGTCTCAAACTCTCAGGGATCCTCCTGCCTCAGCCTCCCAAGTTCTAGGATTACAGGCATGTGCCACCACACCGGCTCATTATTACTATTTTAAGAAATTAAAATTATAAATAGGGCATAAAATCAAAGGGTGTTCAAAATATGAAGGAAATCCATGGAGCCAGACATGGCTGCACTTACCTGGTCATCCCAGCTCTCTGGAAGGCTGAAGCGGGAGGATTCAAAGTCCAGGCATAGCCTGGGCAATATGATGAGACCCTGTCTCAATACAAAAAATTACAAAGGGCGGGGATGTAGCTCAGTGTGAAGGCCCTGGGTTCAATCCCCAGTCCTGAGTAGAGGGAAAAAAGGAAAAGGAAAAGGAGTCACTGCTGCCCGGATGTGTTTGTCCAGAGTTCTTTCACCCTTCTAGGCCATTTTTATTTAAGGAATTATTCTCTAACCCTTATTATGGGAGGCTGAGGAAGAGGGATCCAAAGTTCAAGCTCAGCCTGGGCAGCTTCGGGGTTTAGTGAGACCCTGTCTCAAAATAAAAATATAAGATGAGCTGGAGATGCAGCTCAGAGCAGAGCCCACAGTTTAGTCCCCAGTAAGAGAAAAAAGAAAAAAAAGGAGGGAGAGAGAGAAAGCACATTTGGAGACAAGGTCTTTCTGCATCTTTAACTCACCCAGGCTGGGCCTGCACTTGCCACCCTTCTGCCTGGGTGCTGGGATGACAGGAGTGGGCCCTGGCTCCTGGCTGAGGCTGGAGTTGTGTACACGAAACCTGTGATGCACAGTGAGGCGCCGACACCAAGCAGGAGACCCCTGACCTCCAAGTATTCAAGGCCAAGGGGTTACTTGGGAGGGGGTTGGGGAGGCCCTGGTGGAGTGCGGATTGCAGAGGTTAGGAGGCCAAAGGAGTCAGCGAGTCAGGGAGTCAGTGAGTGAGCAAGCGGCCCAGCCTAGGGGCCAGGTAGGGCAGCTGAGTCACTCTCCCACAGCCCCGCTGGCCTCTGATCCCCTGTGGCACGTCCGGAACTGCAGAGGCCCAGGGGAGTGAAGGGGGGGTGCTCCCTGCCTTGGGGTAGAGGGGAGTGTGGGCAGCCCCAGCCCGCTTGCCTCCTGGGCATCATGCCACCTGCTCACATGACCCCAGAGTCTAGATTTTATTTTAATTCATTTTTTTCTGGTACGGGGGATCAAACCCAGGGTTGCTCTATCACTGAACCCCCCCCCCTTTTTATTTTGTATTTTGACACAAGATCATGCCACATTGTCCAGGCTGGCCTCGAACTTGTGATCTTCCTGCCTCAGCCTCTTCTCTAGTAGCTAGAATTATAGACATGCGCCCCTGAGCTCGCTTAATTTGTAACTGTGACAAAATCGGGGTACTGTTTTCCTGATGTACCAGGCTATGGGCACAGATCGGGGTGTTGGCCAAAAAGCCCAGCAGAAGCTCGGCCCCACTGCCTGAGCCAGCCCTGGCCATCGCTCTGCTGCCCCTGTCTCTGTGCTGGGGTCTTCTCCAGGGGCCGTGTGCAAGGGGAAGGAAGTGGATTCATCCTTCTGCCATCGGCTCCTGTCACTTTGTGTCCCTGCCCTTGGCAGCAGGCACTCAATCCCCTCCCTATGGCGTGGGACAGAGTGCGAGGGTGCCCCCGGGCTCATCCGTTCCTGGATGCGTGGGCTCCCCCTTTCAGCTGCTGTGAATCATGGTGCTGCGAGCGTGGGTGTGCAAAGTGTCTTTCAAGTTCCTGCTTGCAATTCTTTTGGGTCTCTACCCAGAAGAAGGCTGGATTGCAACTTCAAGCCATTGCCTTTTTTTTTTTTTTTTTTTGTGGTACTGGGGATTGAACTCAGGACCTTGTGCTTGTCAGGCAGACACACCACTGAGCTATATCTCCAGCCCTACCATTGTCTTATTTTTATTTTTTAAAATTTTATGTATTTGGTACAGGGTTTCACAATGCAACTCGGACTCATAATGATCCTCCTATTTTTAGCCTCCCCAGTGCCTGGATTACAGGCATGTGCCACCAGGACCGGACTCCCTTTATTTTTAAGGTGTCTTGCTAAGTCGCCCAAGTAGGGTTTGAGCATGGGACCGTCCTGCCTCAGCCTCGCCATAGTGCTGGGATTGCCAGGGTGCACCAAGCTGGGGAGGGTAAAGGTTTCCTTTGCTTGCTGGTGGGAGGGAGGCCTTCTCGCCTAGGCTCCCACAGTGTCATCTGACAGTGTCATCCAAGAGATGTGTTTTCCTTATCTCTCCTGACAGACTTTGCTGTCCCCTGCAGTGACTGTGGACGTCTGTCCATGTCAGTCTTATCCACCTCACCCTCATGTGCGCATTCACATCCCTTTGCATTTATCACAGAACAACTGCGTCACATAGGGGGCTTTTGTCCAAGTCCCGGCAGTATATTTCTTAGGGACAATTCCTGAGTCACCCCAGGCGCTGATGGATGGTCACAGGTGGGGGCCACCAGGCCTGGCTAGGAGTTCATGCAGTTACTGTTGGGCCAGAGGGACAAACCCGGGAGCGTGCCAGGAAGGAGGGTTGGAGTCCAGAGATGTCAGCAGGTATGCAGTGGGGACAGTTCGATTCTGTCCACATCCGGGGCCTCTGCTGGGAAATTTGAAGGCTGGAGGCTTCCAGTGCCTCCTTCACAGGGGCTCTGGTGACGCTGTCTGTTGGCGGGGACCTCAGTAGGCTGTGGGCTGGAATGGCTGTCCTGGGTCATCCCAAGGAATCTCCCACTCCGGCCAGCTGGGGTCCGAGCGTCCACACCCGGAGAAATCTGGGAGCAGGTTCAGTCATGTTTGCGACTTCTCCTTGTGAAGCAGTTTTTTTTTTTTTTTTCCTCCTTTTTTTCCCTTTCACTGAGGATTACTGAACTTTTGCACTGACCTGCATCCTCAGCCTTTTTAAATATTTATTTATTAATTTATTTATTTTTGGGAGGGAAGGGTCTACAGGGTGTTCGTGGTCTTACCATTAGATCAGATTCATAGTGATCCACCTGCTTACAGCCTCCCAAGAGCTGGGATTACCGGTGCTCGTCACCACGCCCAGTCGCAATTGCCATCTCAGAGTGCCCTGGCGGTGTGGCCGGCACTGCAGGCCCCAGGATTAAACCCCTGGCCCCAGGGCCTGCTTGCAGGTGCTTTAACCCGCTGAGCTATTTGGCCAGCCCTCCTTTTATTTATGTATTTTTTTATTATTTTTTAAATTTATTTTATTTTCTTTTTTAACTTTATTTATTTACTTATTTTTGTTTAGCCAGCTCAGCCTGCCCTGGGGGTGGGGCTGGCACAGCATATGGTGCCGGGGGATCGAACAGCAGCTCTGCGGTTGCCTAAGCTTGCCTGAGCAGGCGCTTTAGACCACTGAGCCATCTCACCGGCCCCAGCCCTCCTTTTAAATTTTGATGCATTTATTTATTTTTGAATGGGCAAGAGCTCTTTTGTTTGGGACCTGTCCGCTCAGTACACACAGGTCACTACTTCTTCGTCTCCTCCTCTTGGGCGGGGTCTTGATGAGCTCCTCCCTCTCGGCCCACCGCAGGCGCGCCTTCCTCCTGGCGCTTGCGCGCTTCCTTGGTCTTCGACCTGCGCCCCTCGGCCTGGTCAGCCAGGAGCGGTCTGCGGGCCCCGTCCGCTTTCAGCCCGTGGATGTGCTCCATGGGGGGATGTGCTCCATGGGGATCCGCTCGTTCTTGAACACATTCGCCTTCACCTTCAGCACAGGCCGTGGTGCTTGTGCGGGTTGAGCTTCTTAGATTCCCGCTATCTCCGGAGCAGCCTGCGCAGGATCCGCATTTTGCGCACCCAGGTCACCTTCTCTGGCATCGGGGCGTTGGCCGTACCTTTCTGTTTACTGATGCCCATGTGCCTGCCCTTTGGCGAGCCAAGTTGTTCATCTGGCATTGTGCCCGAGAGTGGAAGGTCACGGGCTTGCGGGTGATCAGTCCATCTTTGTTCAATTTCCGGATCTGCTGGCGGGAACTGGCATTGGCGGTTTCATTGGTCTCATTGGGGTCCAGGCAGACCTTCTTCTTTTTTTTTTTTTTAAAGTTTATCTCATTTTCTTCAACCACATTACATACTTGTTCGTGTTATGGGGGGTGGGGGGCGGCGCAGCACGTGGGGCCTGGGATCGAGCCGCCATCCCTGCGCTTTGGCCTAAACTTCCCGATGCCCGTGCTTTAGACCGCTAAGCCGTCTCACCAGCCCTGGGTGGACCTTCTTTCGTCGCAGCGGAGGACGCTGGGGCCAGCCTCTTCTGAAACCTGAGCATGCTCATGGCTGTGGCTGCCGCAGCAAAAGGCAAGCTCCTTTTCAATTTTTACATTAAAAATTTGAGCCGGTCTAGTTACATTGTTTAGCCTGAGCTTAACCTTGCCATCCTCCTGCCTCAGCCTCCCCAAACACTGGTACTACAAGTAGGTTGTCATGCCCAGCTTCTCACCTTTTCTGTTGGCAGAGGCGGTCATTCAGCTGTGCCCATGGGTGGTTGAAAAGGTCACCCTATCAGGGGGCCTGGTGAATGGACGCTGCTATTGGTGCTACCTTAGGGACTTGCGCCTGCAGACCCTTCATGGGGGTGGGCCGTGAGCTGCCTCTACGTGTCCCCTTCTTGGGCTCCTCCTGCGAGGAAAGGTGTGGACTCTGAAAGCTAAGGGACAAATGTCTTGATGGCTGGACTCTGGGGCCTTGAATGCTGGAGCGACGAATGTGGGCTTGGTAGCTTTAGGCCTTGGGGCACCTGCGGCACACTGGGCGAGGAGGCGCAGGCAGAGAGGCAGATGGGGCAGGACTGTGGGCCCTCGGGCAGGAGTGGGCGCTGAGTCAGCGGTAGCTGGGGCAGCAGTGGGTGGCAGCTCCAGGAGAGCGTCAGCCTGCAAGGTGTCCCTGGGGGCAGGCAGGGGACACAGGCAGTACTGGAGGAGATGCCTGCGCTGAAAGGGTGGAGCTGGCAGCTGCTCATGAAAGGCAGATCAGGAGGAACACACAGCCCTTTGCCTGCTGCTGCAGCCTCTGGGGACAGCGGCCCCGGGGAAATGGGGTCATGGTCCAAGGGCCAGGCAGGTCCTCTGAGTGCCTCTGCTTCCTGGTCTTTGTACCGAGGAGCTGTGGAGTACACAGGGGGATTGGGGGTGGCGGGGAGGGTCCTGACCGTGTGGTGTCTGATTACAGTTGCACGGCCCGCAAGGGCTCCAGGGATGGCGATGCCCCAGCTCATCTGTGCCTGGACCTTGTCAGGAGGGGCTCTGGGGGAAGGGAGAATGCAGGAACCCCGGGTCTGGACTCAGTGGTCCTCACTACAACACAAGCTTTCTTGATCTTCCATGTGCCTTCAGTTTGCAGCCTCACTGGTGGCTTCTGGGGACCAAGCTATTTAGGGGAACTGTTGTGTGTTATGTGTCAGCACCGAGAAGACCGAGAAGACCCGATGAATTTAGCTCAGAGGTCTCATTGAGATCTGTCTCTCTCAAAGTGAGCCCCAACCCGCAGAAGCATCTTTTATTGAGTACTCAAGGACAGGCTAAGGAAGATTCTTCTCACATGCATAATTACTTTAGTTAAGAAAGACTATAATCTCTGTTGACCTTCACTATTTGTCTAATGCTAGGCTCACACAAATGTTAAAAGATAAGGAGAGGAGGAGATAACCACTAACATCCCAAGCAAGGGAAGAGACAACAATCAAAGAGCCACCAGGATCCCTGGGCTTTATTGTTCCTGGCTTCTTAAGATGCTAGTTTCCTACCTCTACAGGGAACACCCTGTACACCTCTCCCAGCAAGATAGCTGCTCCTTAGGGCTGTGAGGGACCAAGTCCCTGTCATAGTTACTCTTCTCTTGTTGCTGGGACAAGTACCTGACACCCAAAATGAAGGAAGGAAAGGTTTATTCAGCTCAGTTACTGGAGGTTTCAGTCCATATTTGGCTGGCTCCAAGGCTGAGTGAAACAGGGCAGAGAGCATCCTGTTCATGGCAGCGGAACAGCAACAAACGTTGACAGAGATAACCGACCAACCAGGGCAACAGAGAGCAACAGAGAGCAACAGAGAACAAGTGTCTCTTACCTTACATTCAGGCTCTCTGACTCAGGTTATCCACCTCAAGCAACACCCATAATCCCAGCAGTGCTCAAGCCCATAATCTCATCAGTACTAAAACACATAATCCTAGTGGATCATGGGTCAGTCTCAAACTCCAGAAGTCCCCAACCCATGACTGCATGAGGCTTTGGGGGACAACTAGACACAAACTGTTACAGTCCCCCTGCACATAAGGGAAAACGGGGGCCTTGAGGAGAGAGGACCTGCCTGGGGTCAGCAGAGGGGTGGCGGGCGTGCTGGGCCTGGGTGGCCTAGGTCTTGCTGTCTTTCTCTGCCCTCCAGTTTCTCTCCTTCCCAAAGCACAGCTGGGAGGTCAGGATGTGGGAAACGAGAAACCTCCCAGCTTTCCAGGCTGCAAGGGAAAGCCTTAGGGGCCAGGGGCCAGGAAGGCCTGCATGCCCACAGCTCCGCACCTGCTCTGGGCGTCCTCCCCACAGATGCAGGGCGTACCCTATTTATTTATATTATCATTATTGTCATTTTTTTTGAGTAGGAAGATATTTATTTTGAAACTGCTTCTCATTTATGCAGTTTGGGCTGGCCTTGTGCTTACGTGCTTACTTTGTAGTCCCAGGCTGGTCTTGAACTCCCTGGCTCTACCTCCCGAGTGCTGTGATTACAGGTGCGCACCACCATGCCCAGGGCCACATGGTGGGCACCTGAATCCGGGGCCAAGATGGTGCACTGGCCATCCGGGGCCAAGAACACATGGCGTGTGGGGCTGGGGATTGAACTTGGTTGGGTCCCTGTGCTTGCCATGTCAGTGAGCTATCTCTCAGGCCCCTAGGAAGCATTTATTGAAAGAAAGTTTCTGTCTGAGAGAAAGGGGGCCCAGAAAGTGGGTTGGCTTTTGCTTTGTTTTTATTATTTCATTTTTTTGGTACTGGGGATCAAACTCAGGACCTTGTGCTTGCCAGGCAGGTGCTTATGCCATTTAGCTATATCCCTGACTGTAATTTATTTATTTTTTTGATACTGGGGATTGTTCTTTTTTTTTTTTTTTTTTTAAATTTTTTTT
>PVKN010034184.1:0-11771 GCA_004027915.1 Capromys pilorides
TTTTCACAAGGATTGCACCTTAAATAAAAGAGTTGTAAGGTAGCAAATTAACTGTCCATTTTAACAGAGGCTTAGCTTACATACAAAATGTTTGGCAGGGTGGTATAGGAGTGCCACCCTTCCCTTGAAATTTTCAAAGCAGTACACTTAGTCGAATCTCCTGGACTTTCTGTGACTGGCTCTGTAAGAAGCTGTGTGCTGAGCATCTGGTTGGTACCCTGCGGACATAGCAGAGACCTTTTTTTTGCTTCTTATTTTCTTTGCCACCACCATGGTCTACTCAAGTTGGGTTGTTGAAAGAGGTTGTCCTTCCTGATAATTACAGGAGATTCCAGGTTCTCTTTACCCTGGAAACTTCAGTTTTCTCATGAAATGTTAGTCTACCTAAAATTTCAGAATTCTGAAGAGCCAGAGGCTGGTCCTTTTTGCAACAGAAAAATACCTCCTTATCAAACCTTGGAGTACTGTGGCAGGCATGTCAGCCAGCCCGCTAAGAATCATTCTGTGGCACTAAGATGGCAGTGAGAAAGGAGTAAAATGGCGTCACCAGAAGCATTCTGATAAAAAGTGGACCGCTTGAGTTATTTTCCTTCAGTTGAGTTTGAAGGTGCCTTTTGTAGCACTGCTTTAGAAGAGAGAAGTTTTGAGATTTTCTTGAAGACTCAATTAGCAGTTATATCTAGATGGCTTTGAATGTTGCATTTAAGAAATTAACACTTCTAAAATTCTTTGCCTTGTGTGCTTCTTTTATACTATAGAAACTTACTCCTTCCATTTTAGAAAATAAAGAACTATATGTATTCATATGACAAAGTGAAACTAGCATTCATATGCAGATATATTTGTTTTCCATATATCAAACAAAGTTTATTGCAAGATACAGAAATTTTGCAAGGCAATTGTAGTCATAGTGGTAAAGACAATGTTAATTCCTCACCTGTTCCCATCTCTTCTTGACTGGGGCTGATGGAGCTGACCTTAAGAGTTTATGTAACATAATCAGCTCATCCTACAGTTAAGTAAAACAGGTTTAATACTTACATAGCTTTCTCAAGATTATACATTGAAAAGTAGTTGATTTTACCCTAAGTCCAGGCCTCTTGATTCCAGATCTGTGTTGTGTCATACTCTTATCTCTGACTGCATTTTTTTCTGTTTGTAGGCTTGCTGGTGATTGATCTAATGGGTTGAATTTTCAGCAGTCTGTCTTTGATTTAGCAATCTAACGCATAGAGGTATTCCTTTTGAACTGTATCAGAAAATGACTTACTTAGTATGCTTGGAGTCTTCTTAAGCTTGTATTGAAAATGATACACATTTATAAATTCATCATTTGTAAATAAACACTTAAAAATGTGTTCTACCCTGCAAGCCATGCTTTATGTCTGCTGTGTAGGCTTGGTGTGAAGGGTGATATGGTGCTCATCTCCTGGGCTGGGCAAGGTTGTCATGTTTATCTGCTGTGAAGCTGAGTATTCTAAAGTGTTTTCAAGCAGATCACATGCTTAACTCTGGCTATGTCGGGTACCACAGTGCAGAGTCACCCCTTCTGTGAAAGGCTAGACGAGTAAAAGAATTTTAGCTCCTTGTCAGTTTCAAGCATTTTCTATTTGATAAAAAATTAAAAATAAAAAAGGATCCTTCTCTCCTTCTGTTGCATGCATTTGTCATACCAGTAAGCAGTGTTTCATGTTTTCTATACCTGTGGTGACAGTGGTGGATAGTGCATTCTGTAGTATTCCTTAGGTCTGACAGTGTAAAGTCAAAACATTTCCAAACCTAATAAAGGTTTTAGAGAGCACGTGAAGTCATAAGTACTGTTAGTAAAGAAGTATCTTGTCAAATTTCATTTAAAACAATGTAAAGTTGTTAAAGAAGATTTCTTGTTTGTTTTAGTAGTCACCAGAATTTTTGAAAAAATAATTTCTGAGTAAGAGAAAACAGCAGCGGAACCAGCTTCCTTTTCTCTGACAGTCCTGATGATCGGTGCTCAAATCCCATCAGCATAAGCATTGCTGCATAGCAGGAGGAGCTGTGGTTTTTGACTGCAGTGTAAATGAGTGACACAGTGTACCCGCAGGGAATTAATATGAGAAGTAAGTGGTTCCCAAACACTGTCTTCACAGTGCTCCGCGTGCTTGCTAAGTAGAACTCAGGCTTAATCTGGAGCCCTGCGGAAACCCACCTGCTGAAAGCTGACCACCTCTGAGACACACCCTCTGTTGTTCTTTCTCCCTCATAGCCCTGTAGATCTTGCTTTTGTTTCTTTTTTAAAGGTCATTATCATTACATTTCCATTTTTGTTAATGCAGTACAGTTTTAATGCCCAAAGCTCTGTGGATGTGAAAAAAAAATCCATCTCTAAGATGGACATACTGAGGCATTTTTGTCATCTTTTAATGAAATTCTTG
Source organism: Capromys pilorides (assembly GCA_004027915.1). Lineage (NCBI taxonomy): Eukaryota > Metazoa > Chordata > Mammalia > Rodentia > Capromyidae > Capromys > Capromys pilorides. Next base: position 2,412 of record PVKN010034184.1, read on the forward strand.
TTTTTTCCTTCATCTGGAATGTCTGGACTTCATATTTTTGTAGACCTTCTCATACCATTGTTGAGGAAGGGCCTCTCCGCTGTCCTTCTTTGAAACCAGATACACTTTGGCACACTTGTTTTGCTTTGCTTTTTGAAACAGGATCTCACTAGTTTGGCTGGCCTTGGATTCACTAAGTAGTGTAGGCTGGCCTTGAACTTGCAGCTATCCTCCTGCTGCTACCTCTCAAGTGCTGGAGTTGCAGGTATGCACCACCATATTCACTGTTAATATTCATTCTGTTTGCTTCTCCAGAGTTTATCCCAGCAAGTGTGCGAGACTTTGGGGATCAATTGGAGATAAATGTTGTAGTCTGGCCATTCAGCAGTCTATGCACTGCTTGGTGTCTTCTTTCCTTGGTCTCTAGTGTTTTCCTTGATCACTTTTTTTTTTTGCGGGACTGGTGTTCAAACTCATGACCTTGCACTTGCCAGGCAGGCACTTGTGCCGTGGAGCTATCTCCCCGGGCCCTCTAGTGCTTTCCTTGACCTTCTATCCTCAGTAAGTTAAGAGACAAAGTAGCCAGCAGAGTGCATCTTGGCACATTCTACTGCATCATGGCCCATCTCAGTAGGATGTGAGCTCTGGTTTGTTTTTGTGGAAGTAGGCAGGTAGCAGCACTGAACAAATCACATTCTCTGTATCTGTTGCTATCCACCACTAAACTGGCATGCCTCTATTATTGCTACTGTTTTCCCTTCTGGTTATGAAGGGTTCTACCTTTTATTTTCTTTATCCAATGCCAAAATCTTAAAAATCAGAATTTTGTTACATGATGTTGTTCTTTTGGGGAAGCTGGGATGAGAAGCAACTAGAAAGGATTGCAAAAGGTAATGAGATAAACTTACATCAGTGATTCTTAAGCCATTGGCTTTCTCAGAAGGCAGAGAGGCAGATGGAATTCTGTCATGGCTATCTGAAGGGATCAGACATGTCAGCTCGCTTAGGTCTAATTGTTGCCTGTAGGTTCTTCGCTGGTGCCAAAGGAGGCATTCTCACTACTCTGTATGTGTATTGAATTTACAGTTTCCTAGTGACCATTGAGTTCTTACCCATTTGCCGGAAATTGTAGCCCATTCTGAAAACTTACTGGAGATGTGGGGCAAGGAATTTGTTTTGCTTGGTGGGTCCAAAGTGAGCACGTAATTATGTGACCCATTTTTAGTCCAGTAGTAGAAACAGTACACAAAATGGGGCCCAGTGTCCCGACAGTAACAGATGGCCTGATCACCACCCATTGCCATATTATATCACCAAGGTCTGCCACTTGTGGCTCTAGAGCTGTCTGCAGCACCAAGGATCTGCTGAGCCTGCAAATGGTGGAACCCCACTAGCACTCTCACAGTGTCTGCTGCCACCTGCTGAAGGAAAGCAGATAGTCTTTTACATATATGCACAGCAAGAAATCCTGCAAAGCATTAAAAATATATTACAATTGGCAGATATCAGCTCTGCCCACTTAATACTGCTTTCTACAGGAATATTTTAGAACATATGTATGGAATCTGTGAACACATGATTTAGGGGTGATCAAAGTATTAAAAATTTTGTAGAAAACAAACAGTGGGACTCACTGTAAATGTCTGAGTTGGACTCACTGTTCAGTCTGTATTCCTCACAGATGAAGATTCAGCCTCTCGTGGGTCTTGTAAACTGACATTTTATGTATTATTTTCATGTAGTGTAATGGTATGATAAAATAACCAAGTATTCTATAAATCTTACAAAATTCTCCAGATTTTGAAAATACTCCAATTAAAAATTTTTTTTGGTTTAGTGTGTTGTGTGTTTTATCAGTGGTGAATATCTCTGCATTTGAAAGATTCCCTGAGGCATTCTCAGTGTAGATATCGCAAAAGGGAACTAATGAAAGGCGTGTCCACATCATCTGATAAGCCGAGCGGCTCTGGCTCTGGCACTGGCAGGAGTTCTGTCTTGCTCATGTAAAGAATATCCTACTTAATCCTTTTTCATTTTCTCTCTCAGTAATATTACCTTTGCAGGTTTGGAAGAGATGATGAGAGAATTTTATTTAGAATGGATTAAAGCAAAATAATGGCTATAACTTCCACTCCCATCTTTTTAGAATTTGGACCCTTCTACATTGCACTAACCAAAGCTCTTCAGTTGCTAAAATTTATTTATTTTTTTTAACCCACCTACCTATTCTTTATGTCTTGGCAATTTTTTTAAACCATTCATAACACCACTGCTCACTATGTGTTAATATGATTTGGAGTGGTTACAGATTTCTTATTGATTTGTGTATAATGTATATTAAATGAGAGTTGAAGAAAGATTTTATAATATCTATCATGTATTTTTGTGTTATATCACATACCTTCTAAGAAATATGTAACCTGTGAGTATCTCACTATGTTCTGACAGAATAGCTTACAGTTAGCCTGCTAAAGGGAAGAAATATAGAATATTCTTTGTGTTCTGAGAGTTGTGTAAAATATGGCTGTTATTTTGTTGAATCAACTCAAACTAGTTTTTATTTAGGACAAGGTGTACAGGGTCTTATTACATAGACCCGACTCATAGTGATCCTCCTGTTCTCAGCCTCCCAAAAGTTGAAATTACAGACACATGCTCAGTCTCAGTCACCGTCTTGGTGGGGATCAAACCTTGGCTGCCTTGCTCAGACTAGTTTTTTTATGTTTAAAAACTTGAGCACCAGTGAAATAGCTCTATAGACTAAGTGCCTGGTTAGGCAAGAGCAGGGTCCAAGGCTCAATCTCAAGCACCACACGCAGCACCCGCCCCACCCCCTGGCATGCTGAGCCAGAGACCAAGTCTGGGTGTGGTGGCAGCGAGTCTGTAATCCCAGTGCTGTTCGAAATGCGCAGTGAGACCCTGCACCAAATAAATAAACAAACAAACAAACCATAAAAACCTTTTGCTGGGCAGGAACTTCACTGATTATATAGCCATACAACAGATCATGTATTTGTTGTATATGCAAAGCAAAGAATGACGAGTCAGTGGAAGCTGTTTGTTTGTTTGTTTGTTTATTTGTTTGTTTGAGACAGGGTCTCCCTGTGCAGTTTAGGCTGGTCTTGAGCTCACTTTTGTAGCCCAGGCTGGTCTCAAACTCACACCAATCCTCCTGTCTCAGCCTCCCAAGTGCTGGGATTACAGGCGTGCACCACCACACCCGGCCTAGTGGAAGCTTTTTGTGAACCATCTTTTCCTAGCTAATATGAATACTGAGATTTTTCTCACAGAGACCCTATTTTCTTAATAATTTCCACTTTTGGAAAGTAAGTAGAACTTTAGCCATTTGGCAAAAACAAGCATCCTTTTTTTCGATTTTGTTTCCTACAATAAAATTTAGCTGCCATTTGTATTCTACGATCCAGAATCTGAATGTTGATTAAAAATAAGGCCATTGACAGGAATTTAACTCAGTGGCACAGTGGTTGTCTAGCAAGCACGAGGTTATGAGTTTGATTCCTGGTACAAAAAAGGGAGTGTATTTTATGTCTTATCTTTCTGGACCTGAGCATTTGATATATATATAATTGAAACAAATGTGTCATAAAGTACTTACTCATATCCTATATCAGTGTTGTATTTTGCTTCATTTTGAAAATTCAGTTTGATTTCATGACTCAGTTGCCAGTTCTGACTCACATTTTGAAAACCGCTGTTCTAAATGAATGCCAAAACCTTGACATTTATTGTCCCATCCCTCATGACGTTGGGGAGGTGTGGCATAAAAAATACAAATACAAGGATAAAATACCTGCTTATTCTGCCTTGGTGTACTGTGATGAGAGAAAGCATGGTAAGGTAAAAGAGGCCAGAAAAATTAGTTTTTAAGCCTGAACTCTGCTGCATATGAACTGAGTCATTTTAATGTAGAATCCCCAGAGCATTTTAGAGTTGGTAAAATTTCTAGATGGTGTATCATACAGCTTGCTCAACTTTTAAACTTAGAGGATATTATAAAGTATAATCTAGTTAAATAGATTGAGAGTTTAGCCTTGAGGTAAAATTGAAGACTACAATCAGATAGATGTGTGTAATGCCTGGCGCAAAGTCGTTGCTGTGTGTAAGCTGTTATTAGTACAGCTCCCTATAAGCCTAATATCCAAACTACTTCAAAATATGAAACTTTTGGAGCCAGTGAGATAGTTCAGTGGGCAGAAGCACCTGCTAAGGCAAGCATGTAGGGACTGTGCCTCCATCCCTGGTACCACATACCATGCCATCCCTGTTTCCAGGGTGGGCTGAGCCAGCCAGAGTCCAGGTGTAGTGGCGCATACCTGTAATCCCAGTGCTGGGGAGGCTGAAATCAGGAGGATCACCGTGAGTCTGAGCTGTGTGGTGGGACTCTGCAACAAACAAATACATTTTAAAAAAAGAAGAAGAAATGAAATTTTATGAACTCTGACATGATGCCTCAAGTGGAAAATGACATGCCTGAGATTATGTGATGGGTTGTAGTAAAAACATAGGTGTACTAAAAATATTATATGAAATTACCATCTGGTCATTGTTGTATAAGGTATATGTGAAATAAAAGAGAATTTCATGTTTAGATGTGGTTCTTACCCCAAAGATGTCTGTTTCTCTCTCTCTCTCTGTGTGTGTGTGTGTGTGTGTGTGTGTGTGTGTGTGTGTGTGTGTTTCTTCCTTCCCAAAGTCTGCAAAAGCTGAAGACCAAAATACTTATTCTGATCCTAAATTTTTCAGACAAAGGATACTCAGTCTGTACTGCTATTAAAATTATTCTCCAAGCCTCAACTTTATCCTTTGTAGAGAATTGATACCTAGTTAAAATAAATTTAAGGATATTTTGCCCTCCTCCGGATCTTTTTCCTTTTAGAGGGGAACAGAAGTTTTATTTCTACCACTTTCACAGGTTTGCTGTTTCTTAAATAGTTGGTATGAAGAGTTAGAATTAGATTTGAATTTACCTTTGTCTCTTCCTTTTCTAGAGTCCTTGGTCAAGGTAGTTAAACATTGAAGTCTGTTTTTCATCTGTGAAACAGGGTGAGGAGAGTCGGTAATCATGTCTATGTTTCCAGATTTGAATTGTTTAAAGAAGTACCTAGCTCTTAATTGCTTCCTGAATGGGAGCTACTGTGCGTGAGAGAAAGCTGGAAACTCAAACGTGTTGAAGGAGCCAGTTAGAAGAGAGATGTGTCTCAGGACTGATAGCAAAGAGATTGGGAAATAAGAGATGGGGGAAATCAGGAGTAGTACTTGTCTCTGGCAAGCATAGGTAAGATGTTCTTTATGGAGTGGGCTAACAGTAGAACAGGTTGGGTGGACGACTAAAGGCAATTTAAAAGTGCTTATGGTAAGATGATGAGTGGGTACTGGTAATGGGAGCTATGCTGCCCACAGTCTCTGCAGTTGGTTTGTTTCAGTAGAAGGTGAGCTATCAGGCTTTCTTGTGCCCTGAGAACTTCAGAGAGGGAGGCAAGCAGTTTATACTGCTTACACCCTGGCCCACTGCTCCCGAGAACCTTTTTTTTTTTTTAACTTTATTTATTTATGTTATGGCCAGCTCAGCCTGCCCTGGGGATGGGGCTGGCACAGCATGAGGTGCCAGGGATTGAACTGTGGTCCGTGTTTGTCTAAGCAGATTCTTTAGACGGCTGAGCTATATCTTACCTCCCCCAAGAACCAATTTTCTGATGAGGCATAAAAATATATCTCCAGGTTGAGGTCATGTGAGATACCTTACAGACTACTGGAGCAGGTTATGTTTCTGTCCATTTTTTTTTTTTTTTAAGCTTTTAATTCCAGCCAGCTCCTATTTTTCCTTGAGGTGTCTGTAGTTTTGCTGTGATAGCTGCCTCAGTATCCTGAATTGTTTACCATTCATAGTAACCAGAAATTGCATGGTGCCAGATTAGATAAGGTGAAAGAGGACAAACTGAATGATGTTTTTACAAGCCTACCTTTCCATTAGATGGTACTCAGTAGTATTCATGGTATTTTTTATTACATTTCATAAAGATACAAAAGGAGGGCTTCTAGAACTGCTTCTAAAGTGTCAAGAATGATGTTGGTTCAAACTGAGGAAGTAATGGCAGTGTGTCTTTTATTGTAACAAGTTGTTTTTTTTTTAAATTAAACAATCACATATTAGAATCATCCTTTTTGTCCTTTAAAAGAAACCATGGGGCTGGGGAGATAGCTCAGGGACACAAGTGCCTGCCTGGCAAGTGCAAGGTCCTGAGTTTGATCCCCAGTTTTGCAATCAATCAATCAATCAAATCAATCAATCAGAAAAGAAAAGAAAAAAGAAAAGAAACCAACCACCACTAGATGGCAAACTGATCCCAGTACTGCTGTGCGCTTAGCATTTTCAATTGTCTTAAAACATAGGCCACTAATGGGTTATTTTAAAGTGTGATTTGTAACCTTACCCTAACATTTCAGAAAGGAATAAAAACTGGAAATAAAAATTTAGAATCTATGTAGAATTGGCCCTCCATGTCCATGGGTTCCATGTATATGGATTCAACCAAATGTTGCACAGAAATATTGGAGAGAAAAATTACGTCTGTGCTACATAGACAAAGACTTTGTTTTTCTTTTAGCATTATTGCCCAAATAATACATCACAGCTACTCATATGATACTTACATTATGTTAGGTGCTATAAATAATGTAGATATTCACATATGCAGAAGTTACAGGCAAACACTGTGCCATTTTCTGTAGGGACTTTAGCCTCTATGAGCTTTGGCATCAAGACAAGATGGGGCCGGTGAGATGGTTCAGTGGTCTAAAGTGCCTGCTTAGGAAAGCTCAGGCAAACTGTAGGGACTGCAGTTCGGTCCCCGGCACCACATGCTGTGCCAGCCCCACCACCAGGGCAGGCTGAGCAAGCCATAAAATAAATAAAGGAAAAAACAAACAAGCAAACAAACAAATAAAAATTAAAAAAAAACAAGAGTAACCTACCTGCCCTCATTTCCTCCCAAGAGTGATCTGCCCCAGAGCAATAATGTGTTGTACTACTTGATTTTTTTTTTTTTTTCTTTTATTGGGAATCAAACTCAGGTTCTCACATATGCCAGGCAGGTGCTGTGCTAATGAGATATCACTGGCTCTTGAAGTTTCATCCCTTAAAAATTATTAGCATAGATATTTGATGTAGTCTTTTTGTATTCTAAGTGCTTCTCTGGGGGAATCTTCATGATAGGACTATTTTCTAGTTGCTGGCTATTGCTTCTGTTCATCTCCATGCTCTGACCACTTAGAAGTAGGATATAGCAAGTGTAGGAGAATCATGGGCCAATACATAAACATCTGGGGAATCCATGAAGAGTAATACTATGATAAATTACATTTTCTGTCTGCCCCATCTTCAGTATTTTAAAGGAACAGCAACCTTTTATCTGGGACTGTTTAGAAAATCCACTAATATATAATCAATCAAAAATAATTACCTGGAGACTCACAAGATAGCTCAGCAGACTAAGTGCCTACTTAGGCAAGCACAGGGACTGTGGTTTGGTCCCTGGCACCACATGCCTCACAGGCCCCGCCCCTGGGTGCACTAAACTGGCCACCCAGGGCACATGCCTATAATCCCATTGCTGGGGAAACTGTAAGCAGGAGGATCATTATGAATCTCAGCTGCATAGGGAGACCCTGTACCAAGTACTTAAAAAACAAAACGAACTAGTTGACTGTAAGTTTCAAATACAAGAAAGTTGTCAAATATATTTTAGCTTATTCTAAAACTTTTTGTTTAATTCTGCTTTGCTTTTATTATATTTCCCCAAAGTTCCCTTTTTAAAAAAGAAAAAACCCAAAATGATGATTTTGAATATACAGGTTATTTCAAATATGTATGTATATGCCAGTAGTGTACTTGACATACATGTACCCTTCCTCATCATTTATTGGTAAATATGATATGTGAAGTAACTTATATCTGTGTGGCAGCTTTGATGTCCATGTGTTGGTTAATGGTTCAGTTTCCTTGTTCCTATTTGGCCCCTACATCCCAAACTGTGGAAAGAAATCTTTACTCTTGTGTGTGAAGTTGTGGTTGCATAGACGGCCAGTCTGTCCTTTATGTCTCTGTGCCTACCTGCAACTGTGGCTGTTGAGATAGTGTCCTGTCCCCTTCCCCAGTAGACATCAGTTCAGGCAAATGAAGACAGTGACAGCAACAAGGAAAACACTTCGTGCATCTCTTTTTTTAATGGTACCAACAGGTTTAGACCTAACCAAATTTTAATAGAACTATATATGTATCAAACCTTAGGCTAAGAACTTGATTATATTATCCTTATTAGGCAAGAATAAGAATAAGCTGGAGTTTAGAAAACTTGAGTGCCTTGTTAATTAAGGTCCTGCCATTAGGTAATGGAGGCAGCAGCATTTGAAACTCATGTCCCCAAACCTGTCCTCTTGGCAATTGGAGTATTGTGCAGCTGCATTTTTCAGGCATTTGTACCCAGTACATGTTAAATTAGACTTGTACACTTCCTTCTTCACCTCACCAATATTAAATAAACAATGGATGTAATCATAGGATAGAAAGCGCACATGACAAAATCCCAGAAGTCGTGTGTAAATAAATGGTTTTTAGGATTTCTCAGTCTTTGGCAAACAAGTGAAAAGCATGAAGCCAAGTGGGCAGTATGGTTTCCTCACTGTTAGGAAGAAACTGAAGCAACAAAACTATAGAACACTTACAGGAACTGTCGCACTATACAGCCAAAGCTATGTCTCTGTTATCAGCTGTTTAGGAATTTGGGAGGGCAGTCTTGACTGCTTATTTTCCATGTGTTTATAGAACATATGATTACTTTTGTCTCATGGAAATTTTATCTTCTAACTCTCATGTGTTCCCAGAATTAAAGAAACCAGAAAACATTTAAAGTCATCTGTTTTGATGTGTTCAAGTTGAGAGCATTTTGTGAGGGTAGAAGTGGACAGGGTAGCAAATATCTTTATGATTATCTTTTGTCCTACAATGTACTTGTCGTTGTTTGAAGGTTAATTTTAACCTAAGTTGTATTATTTTTTTCCCTTCTATAGGGCTTCCTGAAGAATGAGAAGGACAATGCTCTGCTGTCTGCCATTGAAGAGTCCCGGAAGAGGGTAAGAAAACTACAATAGTATAAAGTCATAGGGCAGCAAAGTACAACAGATTGTATGTTCCCCTCAAAATGGGGTCAGGTACAACTTTCTCTTAAATAGGGAAGTAGTTGAGTAGAAGGTATTCTAGAGGAACAGATTTTGAGAATACTGTCCTCTTATGCCGGTCCAGTGTTTAGTGACTGAAATATATCTTGAGGTACTGTGCTGGACAGTTACTATTAAATTAACCCT
>PVKN010034185.1:0-11886 GCA_004027915.1 Capromys pilorides
GGCAAATACATTTATCTTTTTTTTTTTTTCCCTAGGAGAAACATTTCCTAATATTCAAAAATAGCATATATTAGTTTACCATATTTCTTATTTATTAGTGTATGTGTGTTAGTATACATATAGTATATGTGTGTCTATTTATATATAAATTGGTCTCTGAATTGTTAGTTTCTTTCTATTAGGCAGAGATAAATAACTTGGGTTTTTCTTTCATTTTTTTGTTGCTATGAAACAGGGAACATAGCCACTAACCATTTGTGTGACCTTGGAGACATTATTTAGCTTCTCTATATTCTACCAAAGTGGGAGAGGTTTCCTACCCAGGCTGTTAAGATCCTTTCTTGTGCTGTGACCCTGTAAACTAAACCCACTACTCAACCAAGTTACAGATTTACCTCAAGTGGTTTGTACGTCGGTTTCTCTATTCCTTTAAAAATATTACTATCTCTAGTTTTAAATCAGCTCTCTGTACTCACCAGTCAGCTCTGGTTCTTTTTTTTTTTTTTTTTTTTTTGTGAGCTCAGCCCACTCTAAGGGTGGGGCTGGTATGGCATGTAGTGCCAGAGATCCAACTGTGGTCCCCTGCACCTTGCCTAAGCTTGCCTAAGCTTGCCTAAGCAGGTGCTTTAGACTGCTGAGCTATCTCACTAGCCCAGCTATGGTTCTTTTGATTAGCACTTAAAACATAAATCATAAGTTCAATTTTTGCCCACTTTAATATGTGCTGTTCTTCTTTGCTTTGTTTAGGTAAATAGTATAGATATAAGAATGCAATGCCTTATTTCATCAGACTTATTTTTAGTAAAAATAATTACCTGTTGTAATTTTTAAAAAGTCCTGTTATACTCTGTAGTTTCTTTTTTTTTTAATTTTTTTAAAGTTTATTGTATTTTCTTAAACCTCATGTATTTGTGTTATGGCTGGCTCAGTCTTCAGTGTGTGGGGGGGCACAGCATGTGGTGCCTGGGATCGAGCTGTGGTCCCGTGGTCCCTGTGGTGGCCTAAACTTCCTGACACACGCGCTTTGGACCGCTGAGCCATCTCACTAGCCCTATGGTTTCTTCTTGATTGCTGTACACATAGCATATGGACCTAGTTTTGTGGACTACATATTAAAACATTGACATTTTGGGTGATATATGTCTTACTTAAAATATGAATATATACGTATATGTATGTATAGAGAGATCAGTATCTATAGATATTTTATCTAATTTATTCACTCACTGAATTACGTATGATATAGTTGACAATTACATTTCCATAGATGTTTGCATATGTGAAACTTGCTCTGAGAATGGATCTTGTGCGCAGTTGTGCACCACATCACTTAGTGACAGGGACACATTCTGAGAAATGCAACATTAGGGCATGCTATCATTGTATGATCTTCATAGAATGAATTTATGCAAGTAGCTGGTACAATCTTATGGGATCACCAGCATTTACTGAAACGTCTTTATGCAGCACATTCCTGTATTCTACAAAAGAGAGAGGTATGTGAGGCAATGAATATGTCAATTAGCTTGATTTTTAGTAATCACTTGACACTATGTTTTTATTAAAACTTCATAACTTTGTACTCCATATATATACAAATATAATTTCATAATTTGTGTATTTTTAAGTATAAAAACTCATTCTGTATACCCCCCCAATTTTATCAATAGTAGTTAAATGTTTTTCTCCCAGGTAACTGGAGGATGGATAATTCATATATGGCTAAAAGAAACAATAGCTTCTCTAACATAGTTCTTTTATTGTAAAGGGAATCAAAGAGACAATAGATCTTGAAGAAAATAAACATGTATGAAATTAATTTAAGGAAAGTTATTTAGGGACTTATGAAAGACCTTTAAGGCCAGTAGTTCGTTTTTTTTTTTAAATCACATTCTTGCCTTGTGGGATGATGTCTTGAACGTGACAATAACCAGGCTGTTAATGGTGGATAAGGTCCATAATCTCCGTAGACATCCCTGGCACAGTGTAGGGATCCGTTGGTCTTACTGCGAACTGTTCAACCCCAGGAAGACACGGCAGTAGCAATGAGAAAGATAGAAAAGAAGACAAACAGCTGGACTAGGTGGTCGTCAGTCGGCCTCATAGTCAAGACTAACAACTCACACAAAAACAATCCTGTATTTATACTTCTACAAAGTTTGCATCACATGACACACGGCTGTCCAGCGACCAATAACTGGCCTGAACCAGACAGAATGTTTTTCTCAGCACGGGGGTAGCTTCCTGCTCCAGGCCTGGAGGCCCAGTCCCACCTACACACACTTGATCAATTTCCTGGCTTCCTGAGGCTCCCAGTAGCACAGTGTGAAGGAGGGGAGATGCATTTCTAAAGCTCTCTTTTACCCCAACATTCCATTTTATCTTGTCTTATTTTGTCCTCAGCATTAGAGAAAGGAAATCATTATTTCACACAGCATTTACAGATTCATTTTGTGTGACTGGTGAACTTTTAAATATAATTGACTTTTTTGGTATTGTGTTTCTTCTGATCCAGGTCCTCATTTACAGTAATGAGTCAAAAGAGCAGAGAGGAACCATTAGGTGTTATTTGGGGCTCTCTTTCTGGGTCAAATTATCCACTCCAGAGATTTCAGTATGATCTGATTTCCCACTGTGGCTGTAGACTTGGCCCTTTCTTCCGAGCTGTGGATCAGGACAATTTGCAGCACCCTACTGCCAGCCTCCACCAGGGGTCTCTATCAGAATGTCCTGTTGCCCTTTCAAACTTGGGTTTCAAAATGAATTCATCACTTTTTATCTTGTTACTGAAAGTTGGCAGGTCTTTTCTGTATTTTGGAGGGAAACTAAGGAGCAATTTTTAAAAATAATTATTTCATATAGTGTCTTGCTATGCAATTCAGACTCATAGTGATCTTCCTGTCTCACCCTCCCTAGCACAAGGATTGTAGGTATTTGCCAACATGCCCGGTTTTGGTACCGGCATGGCATGTGGTACCACGGATAGAACTCAGGTCCTTATGCTCTCCAGGCAGGAGCTTAGACCACCAAACAGCTATCTCCCCAGACCCCTGAGAGGAGCAGTTTTATCCTCTTCCTTTTATTCCTCAGTACTCTTGAGTACCCTGTCAATATTTACTTTCTGACACATTCTGCTAGGACTGAAGCATTATTATTTTGTTGGAGAATTCAGAACCAATGTCTGGCCTCATACATGCGAGGCAAGAGCTGTACAGCTGAGCCATATTCCTAGTTCTACCTAGATCTGTCCTAACTTGCACTTTTTTCTTTGTGGGGTGGGACACAAGTTTCAGAAACTAGCATTGACAGCTTCATTTTGAGAGGCTCGAGATGATGTTTGTGAAAGTGCTATTGGCAATGTCGTAGTATACAGAGAGCTTAAGAATTTCCGGTCCCTTTCTTGGTTATAACCTCATGTTCTTGGTGAGAGTCTAATTGAAGTAATATTAATGTTAATTTTGACAAAGTAAAATGAGCAAGAATGATAGAAACTAAATAATGACAAGGAATTGAAGGACTAGCAATGTAATAAGGGTGAAAAGTGGGCTTAGCAATAGAAAAATAGAAAGATAAAGAGTTTGTAGCCAAAAGTGAGATCAAAGAGTTCAGGTGCTACAGATGAAAAATTTCTAGTTATAAGGGGACTAGGGAGATAGCTCCATGGCACAAATGCCTGCCTGGCAAGTGCAAAGTCGTGAGTTCGAACCCCAGTCTAGGGAGATAGCTCTGTGGCACAAGTGCCTGCCTGGCAAGTGCAAGGTCGTCAGTTCGAACCCCAATCCTGCAAAATAAAGCATAAAAATTTTAAGGCCTGGGAGATAGCTCTGTGGCACAAGTGCCTGCCTGGCAAGTGCAAGGTCGTGAGTTTGAACCCCTGTCCCGCAAAAAAAAAAAAAAGCCCCCCAAAAATTTATTAAAAAAAAAATTCTAGTTATAAAATCTAGCTTTTTGACAGCAAGAGTGATTGCTGATGGGAAGTTGATACAAATCAGCCCAAATAAATGTTTAAGAAATTCTCTTCATGCTGCTGTACCAGGAACAGGGAAATGCACAATGTGGGAGAACATCCTTGGTTTGAAGGTGGTCAGATACTGACTGTTGGTCATTCATTCATGGGAATGATGTTTTTACCCTGACAGTGGAAGATTCTGCAACAACAAAGACTGTTAAGCTCTTTGTAATAGCAAGAAATGTTTGAGTACATTAACTTGGTTTTCTTTGGTTTAATATATTACTATAAATGGCTCTTTAAAATAGGTGCATCTCCCAATGAGAGTTAAATAATTAGTAACACTAATTTAGAATTTAAAAGATAGCTGTCCTAAATTCATTTATTTACCTAGTCTTACTTTTCTCCTCTTCCTGTTTTAGCCACTAGTGTACAGCTTAGATGATTAACCCAATTCTTTTTAGTTTTAGAGGCATAGTTTGCTTTTTCTAAGTATCCTAAAAAGGGACTGTGTCCTAAAGAGCAGCTCAACTGGGGCAGAAAGGAACTTGCTGGGGTGTCGCCACAATAGTTGGTCCTTGTGCCTGCGTTTCAGTTGAAAGTTGTAGGTTCTGAAGTCTTTGAGTCCTTATTTTATTGACAAATTGTAACATTGATCAAATATTTATTTAAAACTTGTGTGTGTCATGTCAAGTAGCAAACAGGTTACTTTTTGACTCCTGTTGATTGTTTTGGTTTCCTTTCAATCAGTGATAGTACCATAGAATTAATCACACATGTTTTGTTTATGTATGCTTTATGGGACTGAAGTCAGCAGCAGGTAATGATTTGCTCATACCCTGAAGAAACTCCCAGGGGTGCGAGTTAAGTTCACCGATTTAGTGTAGTGAGCAGCCACACTGTCTATCTGCCCACCTGCCTACCTGCCTCCCCCTCCCTCCCTCCTCCTCCTCTCTCTCTCTCTCTCTCTGCTTCTCTTCTTTCATCTGGTTCATACCCTTCTTAGACTTTGTATTATGCTTTCCTCTGATAGTATTCTAGTGGACTATTTCTACCTCTCCTGTTTTGCCATATCACTTTGAATGGTGTTTTCCCGAGGGAGTGCTCTGTCCTGGGCTAGCAGGCGCTGTGAATGCGTGCGTCCAGAGCCGGATGGACTTCCTCTCTATGTGGACAGACTGCTGCATGCCCGTGGCTCACTCCACTCATGTACTTTTAACAAAGTGTGGTGACTCCTCAGGCTCTTCCTCCCTTTTTCCTGCCTGGCCTTCTACCGTGACTCTTGATATGTACTTCCAAGACCAGGAGCAGTGGTAGCATCTAGCTGGGTGAGTGAGTTTTTGGGTCCCCCCAAAGCAAGCCCCTCAGGGGTCAGTATTTGGGAGTGGAGCCAGTTTTAATGAATTCTTCAGAGTGATTCTGATACCTGCTACTGTTGGAGGACCTTTGTGCTTGCATGTGGTGGTTAGCAACCTGTGCATTTCCTTGAAGTCATGAGCTTTGTATTTCTGCTAAGCCTAGAGCATGGGCTGAAAATAATGAAATTATCTATTGTTGAAGGTCATGAATTGTCTAAGGTTGTAATTTTATATTGTTCAACTAGTAGTTGTGATGTCTAAACCAGGGTTTTTTACACTTTTTTTTTTTCTGAGATACTGATATTTTGGTGTTTTTTTTTTTTTCTTTTTTCTTTTTTTGCGGGACCAGGAATTGAACTCAGGTCCTTGCGTTTGCCAGGCAAGTGCTTATTCTACTGAGCTATCTCCCCAGCCCCGATACTGATATTTTGTTGTGGGAATTCTGCTATGCATTGTAGGTTGCTTAGCAGCACCCCTGGCTTCTGGGTAGTAGATTACAGTGACACCTTTCAAGTTGTGATGATTGAAGATGTCTTCTAACACTGTCATATGTGTCATAAAGGGGATTGCTAGGTGGAAGGGTCCACGCCTGTTTGAGAACCACTAGCTAATCAGTTGCTTTCTCTTTTAACTAGTAATGCTCAACAATTAGCCACAATACAGACTTTTTCATTCAGAGTGGGAGAAGGGCCAGGCATGATTGATCATAGAAGTTACATGTTTACTTTTCATGTTTAATAGTGATTAAGGTGATTGCATTTTTTTAAAAATTATTTATTTATTTATTTGTTTGCTTGTTGTGTTTGTTTGTTTCTTTATTTATTCATTTTGTGGCTGGCTCAGCCTGCCCTGGCGCTGGCGCTGGCGCAGCATGTGGCGCCGGGGATCGAACTGCAGTCCCCGCAGTTGCCTGAGCAACTCCTAAGCAGGCGCTTTAGACCACTGAACCATCTCGCCGGCCCCAGTGATTGCATTTTTTAAAGTTCTTTTTTGAGGGACAGGTCTTGCTATGTAGTTCAGGCTGACCTTGAACTTTCTTATGCGGCATAGACTGGCATCAAACTCACAGTGATTTTCCTGCCTCAGCCTCCTAAGTGCTGGGATTATAGGTGTGTGCTACTATACCCAGCTGGTGATTATAGTTTAGGTTCACTTTTCTTTTTGTAACTACCATCATTATGAACTTTATGTTTCTATTTTACAAAATGTTACAACCCAATTAACACAGTAGCCAGAAGTGTATATATTTTATAAATGTATTTGTTTATTGTCCCTTCCTTCCTTTTCCCCTCTGCTTTCCCCAGTTTTCTCTATCCTTGAACAATTCCTTCCCATTTCACAATACCTATTATATGTTTTGGTTCCCATTTACACTTTCAGTTTCTCAAACCAGAGAAGCAATGAGATATTTACAGATGTGTGTTTAATTTATTTCATTTAAGAGTATGGTCTCAAGGTGTATCCCTTTCCCTAGATATATTTCAGGTTTATCCTTCTTTTTGTTGTTGCTATTATTGCTTTTTAATGTATTTGGTATAGGGTCTCACTAAGAAGCTTAGTAATCCTCCTATTTTCAGCCTCCCCAGCTCTGGCATTACAAGTTTGCACCACCATGCCCGGTCCTTGTGGCTGGCTCAGCATGCTTGGGAATGGGGCTGGCACAGCACATGGTGCTAGGGATTGAACCACGGTCCCTGTGCTTGCGTAAGCCAGCACTTAGTCTGCTGAGCTATCTCACCAGCCCTTCAAATATATCCTTCTTTATGGCTGAGTCCATAAATGTCCATTGTATTAAAAAATCTTTTTTTTAAATCCATTCCTCAGTCAGTGGACATTTGGGTTGTTTTCAAGATTTAGCTATTATAAACTGTAGTACTATAAACATAGGTGTACATATATCGCTATGGTATGATACTTTTAATTCTCCTGGGAAGATACTCAGAAGGAGAAATAACTGGGTCAAATGGAACCTCTACTTCTAATTGTTTGCAGGATCTCTACACTGATTTCCTAAGTGGTTATACAAGTCTACACTCCCACCAATAATGGAGAAGGATTATTTTAATCCCCACAATGTAGGGAGCAGCTAATGTTGGAGATCTATCACATGTACGAGGAAAGCCATGAAAACTGTTCTGGCTCGGAGATGGGAGGTGCTTGGGTGAGGGAGATGGTGACTGAGTGGTCGTGTTCTTTCCAGCTAGGGAGAGGGCTTCACCTGACCTTAGCTTTTTTTTTTTTTTAAGTTTGTTTATTTATTTGTTTGTTTGTTCATTTATTTTATGGCTGGCTCAGCCTGCCCTGGGGATGAGGCTGGCGCAGCATGTGGTGCTGGGGATCGAACTGCAGGCACTTTAGACCACTGAACCATCTCACTGGCCCCATGACCTTAGCTTTCGGTCTCTTTTGTTTCTCCATGCTCTCACTGTCTTTTCCCCAGGAAACTTTGAGAGCTGCACATGATGCAGCATGTGTTATTAGTTGATTTCTTGATAATAGTAACTTTTCTTTGGGTGGTGGCATCTCAGTGTTGTTTTAATTTGTTTCTCTCAAATGACCAGTGATATTAAACATTTTTTTTTCATATATTTGTCATTTGTGTTTCTTCCGCTGAAAAGTTTGTATTTGCTTCAGATACCCAGTTTTGGATTGGATCTTTACATTTGGAGGTTGTATTTATTTTTTTCAATTCTTTACATGTTCTAGATATTAGTCCTTTGAGGGACAATGTTGAACCTCAAACTTATAAAAAAAGAACAAATCAAACCCAGAGCTTCTATGAGGGAAGAAATTACAAAGACATAAAGAATTAGTGAATTGGAGTTGTTTCTTTCAAATAGTAAATAAAATTGATAACCATTAGCAAACCTTAGTGAAAAGAGAAAAGACTCAAATTCATTTGATTAGGAATGAAAGGTTGAAGGGCCAGCCAAATAGTCAGATAATTAAAGTACCTGCAAGCAGCGCAGGGGCCGAGGTTTCGATCCCCAGGCTTGCTGTGCTGGTCCCGCCCCTGGGGCATACTGAGATGGCAGTTGAGACTGGGCATAGTGTTGTGTGCCTGTAATCCCAGTTCTTGGGGGCTCTAAACAGATTGGATCACTGCGAGTCCAGTCCAGTAGTGAGACCCTGAACACTATAGGCCCTTCTCTAAAGTACAAAAAAGAAAGAAAAAAAGAAATGAAAGATTGAAATCACAGCAGATCTTGTAGAAATTCAGAAGATCATTAGTATCTACTATGAGAACCTGTACTTTATTAAGTTGGAAAACACAGATTTTCCAACCAGTCTATCTAGATTCCTAAATACATATGAATTGTAAAACTGAATCAAGAATATATAAAAATGCTAAATAACCCAATATCAGTCAATAAAATTGAAAATGTAATTAAAAACTTACCCAGCAAAGAAAACTTGTTGGATTCACTGCTCAATTCTATAAGAAATTTAGAGAGGATCTAGTGCTACTACTGATGAAACTCAATGACATTGAAAGAAAAGCAGCACCTTGAAAGTCATTCTTGGAAGCAAGTATTACCCTGATACTAAAATCAGAGAGAGACTCAACCAAAAAGGAAAACTACAGGCCAATCTCCCTGATGATTACAGACACAAAAATCCTCAATAAGATACAAGTAGACTGCAGCAAATCATCAAGAAGAGTATTCACCATGAGCAAGTAGGATTCATTGAAAGGCCCCAGAGATTGTTCAACAGATGCAAATTAATAAAGGTAGTACACCATACCAAAGAACCAAAGACAAAAATCACATGATCATCTCAGTAAACACAGAAAAAGCATTTGACAAAATCCATCAACCATTCATGGTAAACATCATGATAAAAAACCCATTCATGAGAAAAAAATGGAATAGTCTATTTCAATCTGATAAAATCTATGTATGACAGACCAACAACAAATGTCATACTAAATGGTCAGAACCAGAAAGCTTTTACCCTAAAGTCAGGAATAAGACAAAGATGCCCACTATCACCACACCTTCTTAATATAGTTCTGGAAGCATTAGCCAGAATAATTGGATAAGCAAAAGCAAAGAACAAAGATAGGAAGGGAAGAAAATAAATATTATTTGCAGATAACATTATGTATATAGAAGATCCCAAAAGCTCCAGCGAAAAACTTGCAGATTTATTTTTTTTAAAAATATTTATTTATTTATTTATTTATTTATTTATTTGTTTTGCTTGTTGTGTTTGTTTGTTTCTTTATTTATTCATTTTGTGGCTGGCTCAGCCTGCCCTGGTGGTGGCGCTGGCGCAGCATGTGGTGCCGGGGATCGAACTGCAGTCCCTGCAGTTGCCTGAGCCCTCCTAAGCAGGCTCTTTAGACCACTGAACCATCTCGCCGGCCCAACTTGCAGATTTAATAACTGAATTCAGTAGCATAGCTGGATAGTGGAAAGTCAAAACTCAAATCAGTAGCATTCCTGTACACCAATAATTATTACACTGAGGGAAAAATTAGGGGACTAATACTTTTCAAAAGAGCATAAAGGTATGAAAACTTAGTAATCAGCTTATCAAAGGAAGTAAAAGATCTATTCCATGACAGTTATAGTACTCTGAAAGAAGAGATTGAAGAGGATATCAGAAAATGGAAATATATCCCTTGTTCATGGGTAGGAAGAATCAACATATTAAAAATGGCCATACTGCCATAATTGTTACACAGGTTTAATGCAGTCCCAATCAAAATGCCATTAGCATACATCATAGAACTAGAAAAACCATTCCTCAAACTCATTTGAAGCACAAGAGACCTAGGATAGAGAAAACAGTACTAGGTAACAAAGGCAAGTCAGTGGCCATCACAATCCCTGACTTGAAATTATACTGCAAAGCTACTGTGCTAAAAACACACGGTACTGGCAAAACAAATAAAAAATACCAGACCCAATATCAATGGAGCAGATTAAAAGATGCAAAGACCTCTCTAAACACACTCAACCAACTTATCTTTGTCAAAGGGGCCAATCACATTCACTGTAAGAAAGTCTTTTTAATAAATGGTGCTGGAAAAACTGCCTTTACACATGCCCAAGACTCTCACCATGAACTAAATTAAAAATGGAGATGGATCAAAGATCTGAACAGTAAAACAGAAGTGCCAAACCTTCTGGAAGAGTAAATAGATAGAATAGTTAAAGACATAAGCATAGACAATGATTTCATGAACAAACTGTAAAGAATCAACAATTCTTTAATAGGGATTTCACCCAATTAAGAAGCGCGGCAGAAGAAATTACCAATAGAGCTAAGAGATAACCCACGGAATTGGAAAAGAGTTTAACCAGTTGTCCTTCACTTTCTTTTTCTATCTCTCTGTAATTTGATTTTAGTAAGCAATGTCAACCTATACAATATTATATGTTTTCCTCACCTCTTACTGCTGCCAAAGTCTATTAGAAATTTAGTTTTATTCTTAAGTGACACCCTGGATACCCAGAGAATTTATTCTTTTCCTTAAAGTTCAGTAGCATATCTCAGTTATGGGATAATGCTTTTGTGAAATATATTTTCATTTCACCAACATTTTTTGGTTTAACTTTATTTGTTTGTTTATTTATTTTTGTTTAACTTCTAAAAATATCCTTGCTTTAGTTTTCTTCTTCTGACTATTTTACATATGTTGGCTCTTCTTGACTGATTACGTGTAAGACTATTTCAAATTGTTTCAATTTTTGATTTTTTTAAATGTTAAAATGTTTCTTATAATCTTTTATTTCTCTTTAGGCATTCTCTGTTATTCATTCACTTGGTGTCCTTTCTGTTTTAGTTATTTTTCAGTTTTCTATTACCTAATTTCTACCTTTTCACAAATAATAACTCATGATTTTTTCACATCTTGCACATTTTCATAATTTTTTTTTCTTATGGAGAATATTAGGTTGCTGATATTTATTCTTTGGATGTATTTATCTCTCGTTGTCATTAGGCACATTAGCATGCTTCTTTTTCTCCCGTTCTGAAAATAAGTGTGTGTGGAATTGGACTGTGATCCTTAAATTTAGAAAGCTGTGTGGCTCAAGATAGTTTTTAAATTTCATATATAAATAAGTAAATATATATGTATATATATTTATTTATATTTGTTTTTGTTGCTGAATAGTAGGCTATAATGTGGATATGGTACAGTTTGTTTAATGATTCACTCAGGAACATACGATTTTGTTGTTGTTGTTGTCTTATTCAAATAAAGGTGCTGTAAGTACTCATCAGATTTTTGTATCTATAGTTTTCGTTTCTTTGGGTCAGACATCCCAGAGTGCAGTTGCTGGGTTGTGTCATGGTGCATGCTTAGTTGTTTAAGAAGCTGCCCAGCTGGTTTCCACAGGGGCTGAGCTGCTTTCCATTCTCCCAGCAGTGGGTGAGTGATCTGACTGTTTTGCTTTTGGTGGTGTCATCGTTTTTATTTTAGCCATTCTCACAACTGTAGTGATGTCTCATTGGGTTTTTACTTTTCTTCCACAATAGTTAATTGTAGCAAACATGTTTTTACTGTGTTTATTTGTAGTCAGTATGTCACCTTCAGTAAAAAGGCTGCTTATGTCTTTTCTG
>PVKN010034186.1:0-11884 GCA_004027915.1 Capromys pilorides
TTTTGCCATGATTTTTAGCTGATTGTTGTTTATATGTTACTTCTTGTGTTATAAGATGTTGTTAACATCTAAGTCTAAGAATTGAAACTCCTAGGCTTGTATAAAATGCTTTAAATTTCCACCCTTCCGATATTCATGTAATTCAAGGAGATTATATTTACAGTGCAGTTCTTGAAGCAGTACATCCCTTAGGGAAGTAATAGTTTCATTCTTTTCTCTCATTTTCTTATTGTAGGGAAACTAAAACCAACAATGGCATTCATGTCAGGAAAATTGAAGATTAAAGGAAACATGGCCCTAGCAATCAAATTGGAGAAGTTAATGAGTCAGATGCACTCCAGACTGTGAAAAAAAAGAAAGAAAAATGTGGATGCTGTGCTAAAGAAAGTAAAAAAAAAAAGCTCAACAGTTAAAATAATGCTTGTTGTCTTCCCCATTAGAGGGATTTGAATGTTTGTCCTAAAAAAAAAAAAAAAATGGGATTTTCTGTGTCTGTAAAACTAACATATATAATTAAAATAGCTAGGCCAGACATAAGCTTCATTCTAACACACTTTATTGTTATAGTTTGAGGATTCTGTTCTCTTGGCCTTATATGTCACCCTATCTTCTTTCAGGAAAACCATGTGTTCTGTGCAACCAACCAGGGTCAAGCAGAGAAATGAGCTTTTCACAATACTGCTTTTCCCATAAAATAAGGGTAGTTTGTTTTAAATTTTTTTAGTTTTGGATTGTATACTAATGAAAACTATAATGATATGTTAGAGTTTTATATATTTCAAATGAAGTTTATAGCATTTAACAAAAATCATCTAATAAACTGCTTAATGAGTACTGTTTTTCAGAACTAATTCAAACAAGGTTTTTCATTTTGTTAGCCAGCTTTCCCAATGTAATTGTCTATAAAAAAACAATGCACTTCAAGTAATTGCAGTGTGCACCTTATTTACATCTACATGTTAAAAACATTCTGTCTTCCTATTGATTTGCCTATTCTAAACATTTCATATAAATGGAATCATATATGACCTTTTGTGTCTGTCTTTTATTTAGTTTGTTTGTTTATTTATTTATTTATTTTTGGTCTTTTTGAGACAGGGTCTCACTATGCAGTTCAGGCTGTCCTTGAGCTCACTTTTGTAGCCCAGGCTGGTCTCGGACTTGCATGGATCCTCCTGCCTCAGCCTCCCAAGTGCTGGGATTACAGGAGTGTGCCACCACGCCCGGCTCTTTCATTTAGTGTAATGTTTTCTTTTTATTTCTTTTTGTACTGAGGATTGAACTCAGAATGTTTCACTTGTGAAGCAAGCACTTAAGCCACTGAGCTATCTCAGTGGCTTAGTTTAATGTTTTCAAAGTACATCCATGTTTTGCATTGTGTCAGTGTTATTAATTTATTACAGTTGCTCCCTCAGTGTCTATTTCTCTTCTCTCGTTGCTAGGACAAACCCCAACACTCAAAATAAGGAAGGAAAGGTTTATTTAGCTCAAAGTTACCGGAGGATTCAGTCCATACTCTGCTGACTCCAAGGCAGACTGGCACATGGCAGAGAGCAACTTTTCATGGTGGAGGCAAAGAGCAGAGAGCACATGGGAAGAGTAGCAGCAACAATGGCAACAGAGGAAGTCTGTCTCTGTCTCTCTTCTGTTACATTCAGGCTATCTACCTCAGGCTGGGTGTAGCACTCACACGAATAATCCCAGCCTTGGATCACCCATAATCCCAGTGGATCATGAGTTAATCACAAACTCTAGAAGTCCCTACCCCATGACTTAAGTGAGGCTTGGTGAGACAACTAGACACAAACCATAACACTCAACATCCATTTTCAGGCCTGACCTGTGACACCCTGTTGTGGCTTATTTCCAACTTTTCCTCCTTATGTGGTGGTGGTTCTCCCAGGATCCCAAACCCAACATATCCCACAGCTGCTGATAAAACTTGATGGTCAGCACCAGTGTGAGCCCTGAAAATAAGTTCACTCCTTTTGCAAATGTTTTCTTTAAATTAGCCAGCTCATGACTCTCTCAAGAAAGCCAAGAGGTGATACCCAGCACTACAGTCTTGTGTTTTTATGCTTTGTGGTTTTATCTCATGATTGTCTCAACTGATGGATACTCTCAAACTCTTCTCTTCAGAACTATACCAGAAAGTGGTCTTTTTTTTTTAAATTTTTATTATTTATTTGGTATAGGGTCTTACTACACAGTTCAGACTTGCAGTGATCCTCCTGTCTCAGCCTCCCCAGTGCTGGGATTACAGGCATGGGCCAACAGACCCAGTTTTGATGGCTGGCAATTGACATGCTCCTAGGGACAGCAGAGCAAGTGATACCTGGGATCAAACTCAGGTCCTTGTGCTTGCAAGGCAGGCACTTAGACCACTGGACTGTCTTCAAGTGGCCTTTTAGGAAAAGGACTCAAGACCAAATTAGAAACAAACTGTGGGGTTGGAGGTAGCTCAGTGTATTCTCAAGATCCTACAGTCAACCCCTATCACCAAAACAAAATACAAAACCACCATAACATTTGTCTTGCATTTTGGCACAGACATATTCCCCAGGTACTTGGGGCTGAGGGAATATCATTTAGACTCAAGAATTCAATGCTAGTATGGAACATAGTGAGAGCTTTCTTCTTTAAAAGAAACTCATATAATGATAAAAATCACAGTAATCCCTGTTACTCTTTTTTATATTGTCATCTAGTAATATTCCATCCTTTGGATTTTTGTTTTGTTTTTTGTGTATGTGTGTCTTTTTGAGACAGGGTTTCTCTACGCAGTTCAGGCTGGCCTTGAGCTCACTTTTGTAGTCCAGGCTGGTCTCTAACTCACACTGATCCTCCTGCCTCAGCCTCCCAAGTGCTGGGATTACAGGCATGCGCTACCAAGTGTTTTGTTTTTTGAGATTGGGTTTGGCTATGCAGTTCAGGCTGGCCAGGAGCTCACTGTGTAGCTCCGTTTGCTGGTCTCAAACTTGCAACAGTCTTCCTGCCCCAGACTCCTTATTGCTGGGATTACAGGTGTGCGCCACCATGCCTGGCCTTCATCATTTGTATAGATCACATTCTACTTAACATTGTTAAGTTAGTAGACATTTTGGTTTCTTTCCAGTTTGGCTATTACTAATCATGTTCTTGTGACCATTAATGTATAAGTTTCTGTGCTGATGTGTTTATTTCTCTTCACTGTAGGTGTGAATACATTTGCTAGGTCATAAAATTTTAACCTTTTGAAGAACTGCTGGTCTGTTCTCCAAAGTGTCTGTACCATGTTATCCCACTAGCAGTAAATGTAGATTCTATTGTCCATATCTTCAACACTTTTTATTGTCTTTATCTCAGTGGGTAAGCAGTGGTTTCTTATTATAATTTTGATTTGTATTTCCCTAATGGCTCAATTTTTTTCTTTTTCTTTTCTTTCTTTTTTTTTTTTTTTTTTTTTTTTTTTTTTTTTTTTTTTTTTTTTTTTTTTTTTTTTTTTTTTTTTTTTTTTTTTTTGTCTTTTTGAGACAGGGTCTCACTATATAGTTCAGGCTGGCCTTGAGCTCACTTTTGTAGCCCAGGCTGGTTTCGAACTTGCACTGATCCTCCTGCTTCAGCCTCCCAAGTGCTGGGATTACAGGAGTGCGCTACCACAGCCGGCTAATTTTATTCTTTTTTGAAGATCAGTTCCCTAGTGAAATTCTCCGCTCTATTACTCATATTTTTGAATGAGTCATAACTAAAGGTTATATCTAAAAACTGTGATGTCTACATCATGTGTGCATTTTTCTGTTGTTCTTTTCTCCCTCTTGGCTTTTGTTCAGGTAGTCTTGTGTTTTTGCATATTTTATCAAGATGTTAGGTATGAAAAATTATGAAGGTTTTTTCTACTAAAGATTTTTTTCCTGACAAGCAGGTAAATATTGGAATGCCACCTGGATGCCACCAAGAGTTGAGGTAGTTCAAGGCTGTGTTGTAGGCATTAGTAGGACTGCCTGTGTTTTGCTTTTGCACCCAAGACATAGTTTTTAAAGGGCCTCAACTGAAATTCTGAAGTGTTTACCAGGGCCCTTCTTCGCTATTTCTTTCCAGTACCATGAGACAGCTGAAGATTTCTGCTTAGATTTTTTTTTTTTTTTCTCTCTCTTAGCTACTGCTTTCTACTTTGTTTCTTGTCCTTTGTTTTCTAGGCAGGAATCTGCAAGTGTTTTGGACAGGAAATGACTGTTTTTATTGTAATTACTTTTTTTGTGACCTTGGCCTGTCAAGTGCTAGCTGTCCTAACTGGACCTCCAAAAACTGTGTTTCCACTCAATGGTACTGTCCCAAGCTTTGGGTGCTTTTTTCTCTTTGGCTTCTGTACTCCATAAATCAACAATGCCCCAGAAGGAAAAATGTCTAAAGTAGGACTCAGTTCAGTGTTTTCCTTTCCTTTTGGGGTGCTTAGAACTTCTAAATCTTGGCTGATTAAATTGCTCTTCCATAGTTACAAAGCCTTCATAGCTCCCTGTGGGAGAGTTATTTTGTACAATGTACCACCCCATGATAGCTGGAAACCTGAATCATTTAAAAAATTCATCACAGCCTGGCATAGTAGCAGATACCTATAATCCCAGCACTTGGGATGCTGAGGCAGGAGGACTGCTGTGAGTTTAAGCCTAGCCTGAACTACACAATAAGACTCTATCTACAAAAAAAAAAAAAAAAGGCCTGGGAACACAGCTCAGCACTCTAGTGCTTACCTTGTGTGCATAAGGTTTAATACATAGTGCTGCCCCCCACCCAATGGAAAGGGAATTGTGTGATTTTTAATAAGTTGATTATGGTCAAAACCCCCTACATAACATACAATTTATTCTTTTAATCACTTTTAAGCTTACAGTTTAGTAGTGTTAATTATTTGTGTACAGATTCTAAAACTTCTTCCTGTATGCATTGAATATCAGCTCTTTTTTTCCTCCAGCTCCTTAGCAACCAGTGTTGTTTCCATGATTTTGACTATGCTGTATTTTTCATATAAGTAGAATCACTTAGTATTGGTTCTTTTATATGTAATTTTTACACACTTATGTCACCTTGGATAACATTTTCATCCATATTGTAGCATATGACATGGTTTCTTTTTATATACTTATATTTCATTTTAAGTACATAGCATATTTTCTTTATCCATTCATCTGTCAGAGACATATAGGCTGCTTTCATCTCCTGATCTTATGGATGAATCAGCAGTCCATACTGGGTTTCCAACATGTCTTCAAAACCCTGCCTTCATTTTTTTTTGGATATATACCCAAAAGTGAGATTGATGATCATATGGTATTTCTGGCTTTGAGGCTTGTTTGTATTGTTGTGTACAGTAACCACATCTTATGATCTCATGGGCAATGACAAGGGTCCTAGTTTTTTTTTGAAAGAGCACATCTTTGGACTTTATAGCAATCAAACGCAGGTTTTTAGGGAGTTTTTTTGTTTAGTTTTGTTTTGTGGGTTTCTTTTGTTTTGCTTTTTTGGTAAGGGATCGAACTCAGGACCTTCCACTTGCCAGGCAAACACTTATGCTAGCTGCAGGTTTTTAAAAAGTACTGTATAAACATTATTTGGTACTGCCATATCAGGCTAAGTAAGCATGCTGTACATGTTACTTATTATCATTTTCTGGAGAGGCTTTGTGAGGTAGAAAAGGAATTAAAAGCATGAGCTCTGGAACCAGACTGCCTGGGAGGAGTCTGGTTTCCTCTAGGCATTATCAAACTGATTTTAAGCAGATTTAATTTCTGTAAGTCTCATTTTGTTAGAACAGAAAACGGTAATCGCACCTACTTCATAGTTCTTAAGAACGAAGTACCTGGTGCAAATTGCTCCTAGGAAGTTCTATGAAGTGAGAGCGCAGCCTTCTCGCCTCGGCCGTGCCTTGTCGTGAGAGGTGCGTGTGAGCACCTGGTGTTCTGAGCGCTAGTTTTACCGAGTTTCAGGCATTGTTAAGCAGCCCCATTCCCTCCGACGTGTGTGTGTGTGTGTGTGTGTGTGTTGCTGCTGGGTGTCAGGCACCTCCACAGGACAGCGGCGACCGTGGGCTGTCAGCGGTAAGTCTGGCACATCCCAGGGCGCAGAGGTGACGCGCAGGTGCCCCACACAGCGCGCATGAAGCCATTCCGTCTGCTCCTTGCGTTTGGGTTGAGACGTGCAGAGCAGGGGGCAGCGGAGACTGCAGGCCGACGGCGTGGGACAGGCAGAGGGTGCCGCACCCGTCGTGGGTCCCACACCTGTCGGGGAGCGGGCCCCGGCCCGCGCGCGGAGAGCAGCTGTGCCGCACCTCCCGAGCCGGCGCGCCGACGGCTGCGCGCGCGTGCCGCAGGAGGGTCGGTCCGCACCTCCGACCGCGAGCCCAGCGCGTGTCGTAGGAGGTGTCGTTACACACTTCCTGTGGGTCTCGCAGACCGCGGCGCGCTTCCGGTGCCGGCTGGAGCCCGGGGTCCGAGCCCCCGCCCCGCGCTCGGCCCCGCCCCACCCGCGCCCCGCCCCCCACCAGCTGCGCTCCAAGCAGGGCGCGCGGAGCCCGGGGCGCACGGAGCGGCGCGCGCCGGTGGCCGAGCCAGGCTGGCGCCCCGCCCCCCGCCCGCCCCCCGCGCCGTCCGCACCGCCGTCCGCCGCCCGCGGGCGCCTTCCCCGCTTACTTGCCGCGGGTGCCCGGCCCTCCGGCCGCTGTCCTCCAGTCTTCATCCCCGCCGTCCCGCCCCGTCCAGCCCGGGCTGCCCGGCTCCCGCAGGCCCCCCACGCCGCCCGCGTTCCTATGGACAGAAGCACGGACACCTGCAGGTGGGTGAGAGCCCGCGCGAGGGGCGGGGACGAGCGCGCCGACGCGGCACCCGGGCGCGGGGCCCCTTTGTGTGGGGGCGGCCGCGCCGTGACCCGGCTGAACCCTCCTTTTGTCTCCGTGGAGGGGAGCGAGGCTGGAGTGAGGGCAGAAAGCGCGCGGCCGGACGGCGGCGGCCCCGGGCTGAGACCCGGCGGGCGGGCTCGCGGGCGGCGGCGTTGTTTCCCCGGCCGGCCGGGCGCCCGGTGTCTCCCGCTGGCGCGCTGCGGGGGTCTGACTCGTCTGCTCCGGCTGTCGGGTCTGTTGGAGGTGGGGAGGAGGGCGGGAAGGAAGAAGAAAAGATTGCCCTTCTAGTTTCCAAGTCTGAGTGGTTCTGGAGAAGGAGAGATGGCTCAGGGCTTTGCCCGACTTGTTTCCCTGCTCGGGAGGCACCCCAAGGTGCGTGTGGGGCGTGTGTGAAGGAACGTGCATCGCTGCGCTCCCTTATTTATTGTTTCTAACGGAGGAGGGCTTTCTCCCGGAGCCTCCCGCGTCCCCCACCCCGGTCTGAGGCTGCGCACAGTGATTTGTGTTTGTTATCAAATGCATCCAGAAACAGGAGTCCCCTGGGTAGGAGGCAGTGGGGCTGACCAACATCAAATGAAAATCAAGCCGAAGCCAAACAAATGTGTTAAAATTGCTTTTTAAAGGCTAGGAAGGGACTTCAAGAGGGAAAAATGAACATAGATGTGATTCTTACATATACTATTTTTTTTGATTGGAAGTTTTGGAGTAAAGTTTTTTGCCCTCCCCCGCCCCCCCATTCACACACACTGTTAGAATCAGCATGACAGAATATTCTACCTATGAAATGAACAGTCAGACGAGTCAAGTAATGACAGCTTCCGTGGTGGGGCTTAACATTGGAGAGCAGTAAACAAATGATGTAGTTCTGTTCAGGCTTAAACATTTACCTATTTAAGATATGAAGTCATTAACGACATTATGAGGAAAACCTGTTAGTACTGCCCCCATTAGGATTACCTTATATTACTCAATATGTTTATTCTGTGCCTAAAATCCAAAGTATATATTGGATGCAGTGTTTTGAAGAGTACTGTAGGACAGTATTTCTGATTTCTGTAATTAGTTGGCTAAGTTGCTTTGTGAATAATTAATATGTATTTGTAGATATTCATATAACCAGTGAAGTTCAGTAAGCATCTAGAAAATAAAATTCCTAAATTCAAAATTTTTATTGTCGATATTTGGGTTGCATCTTTGTATGAATCTTAATCTCCAGCTCAGTTTTGGAAACTTTGCCCTTGCCTTTTGCCTACTATGTGAGAATCCATATTGATAAAGTTTAATGTGACAGTTACTGAGAGATTAAATGAAGATTTTGAGTAGCAAATACAGTTATAGAGCAATTTGTCATAAGTGGAGGCCTTTTTTTTTTTAAAAAGTAGTATCTAAACATGAAAGAAATTGTGGTGCAAAAATGTTATTCAAAGTTCTATCAGGTAAGATTTAGAAATTTACCAGAGAAAAAGTTTAATACATTTTTATTGGCAAACTCATTTTTGTCGTTACAAAATGCTTGATATTTTTAAAATGCTGATTTTTTTTTCCTTTTCTTAAATAGTGATCTTTTTCTAGGAGAAAAATGTATCCTAGATTCGTGCCCCAGTTACATTAGATTGGTATTATTATATACCTGATTTTATGAATGTTTGGATTATACTTGCATATACTTTAAAAATCTAGAATGGTATCCATCTAACAGTGATCCAGCAAACTCTGTAGAGGTGATCATATTTTATTAGCTTCTGCTGTGACTTCTGGTCTAGATTAGGTAAATAAAGTTAAACGCTGCACAGAGGCAGTGAGCTATGTGTGTGGCTCTGGTAGGCTCTGGACTGATGCTCCTCTCCCATTTCTATTGTGAATAGTGCAAAGAGGAGCGGCATTGAAATCTGGGCTGGCTATCTCATCAGTGGTGGGAGGGAGTTCTAGAACACTCTTAGAATCTCAGTTCTTCAGCTGGCTGAAGTATTAAAAAAGATAAGCTAACAAGTGAACCACTTGTTTGTGTGTTTACATGACTGTCAGTGATAGTGATAAGATTTAACAAAGAGTCACTGTGTAAACTAAACATTAACTGTTTTGGCAAAGTTGTATTTGTGCTAGCAGTTTGCTTAGATCTGTACTGTAGTGTCTTTGTGAACTGGCTGAAAAATAATAGCAAGTTATTTTGTTTTTCTCTGATACAAATTTTTTGCTTTTTATATAATGAATACATTTTAATATAAGCAGACATTTCAGAGAATGTTATTTTTAGCGTACTCCAAGTTGGTGTTAAGGAAAACGCGTAAGTTTTCATTTTTATGGTTGAAATTTTTTTCTGCTGCTTTTTACATTGTGCGAAGTGCTACTTCCAGAAAATGTGAATTTGTATGTCAAGTTGGATTTTAAAATGCAACTGATTCTTACTAGTCTTTTTTAAAAATTAAAAGAGCACTAAGATGGCTACAAATTTGATAGGCTTTGAAAAGCTGTAGACTTTCCTAGCATTTTCCTATTTATTTGTCAACACTGCATCATTAAAGGAAACTTTAAATGGCCAGTTTATGTTAACTGGAACCCTCAAATGATTAGTATTAATAATAATGAAATGGAAAGTTGGGAAGTAACAATTTTGGTTTTTAATAATTCATTTGTGACTTTGAAGTCCTCTGTTTCACACAGGTTTTTGTAGCCAGATGTCTCGCAGGTCTGGCTGAGAGGTGTGGATAGTAACCTCTCAATCCAGTCTTTATACTATTTGGCATTGTTTTAGAACAGCACAAGCCCATCCTGCTTGCTGAAAACATAGAATTCATTCTTGGATTAATATTCTGGTGCCAGCTGTATGAGGCTGGCTCCAAGGAAGCTTTTTCTCTTAAATACTGTCAAAAATAGAGAAGCTGAAGATTGGAGAGAAGCCATTTATTTTGAACAGTTTTATTTCATGACAGTTTGTGTTTGTAAAGAAACCTGCTCACAATATTTAAGAGTTCTACCAAAGAAGCCCCGAAGGTTTCTTTCCTTTCTTCCCCGCCCCCCCCCGTTTAAAAAAGTTTCCATAGAGTTTAACTCTTACGTGATGCTTCTTGACTTTGGTTCTGATTAGTTGATTTATAGACGTTATTTACCAGCATGATTGGAGAATTCTTTTGCTAGACTGAAATTGCACTCTCCCTGTGCTCTGGCCTGTTTCCTAGGTAACAAATGCCCTGCAAAGATTCCGTAATGAGGACTGTGGTTGGCTAGTTACTGTGTAAATTCTGTTGTTTGGTAAAGCTTAGTTTTAAATTTAAATAAAGGTCAAGAAAGCAAAAGTACTGGAAATGCAAATTTGGGGATTTTATTCTGTATCCAATACCAACAAAGTTTAATAGGCTTTTTTGGAGAAAGGCAAATTATGCAGCAGTATTCAAGTTTGTTTTGCAGTCTTAAACAGTTGGAGAGCTTTTTCATTGTTTCATAGTGGTGATGCTAATAGTTCTAATATCTAATAGGATATATTTCAGAAGCATGTTATCACACTTGCAAGTAATATAGACATCAAAGGACTGTGGTGTGGGAGACATCAGTGATGTTTTTATACTGAAAGGGAAATAACATCACAAAAAAAATTAAAAATTAACTTAAAAACTTAAGATATTAAAATATTTAAGAAACATTTTTTTTTTAGCTGTTTTTCATTAACTCATAATTACTTGTCTTCTGGTTTGTTGAGGCAGAAAGTCAGACAACACTTGCCACATAATGTCTGTCAAAGTGGCTGCCATAAAAGCTCCAGCACCACATTCATCCAAAGGACACTCTTCACGAAGACTTCTAATTTTGCCATTGTCATACAACTTATAGTATTTTAGGACAGCCGACTTAACCTTCTTTCTCTTATGTTTTTCTTGGGAGTGGTGTAACACTTAGCACCACCATAGAGTCTCAACATAAGATGAAGGGTAGATTCCTTTTGAATGTTGTAATCAGACCAGGTATGTCCATCTTCGAGTTGCTTACCAGCAAAGATCAGCCTTTGCTGATCAGGAGGATTTCCTTCCTTATCCTGGATCTTGGCTTTTGCATTTTCTATAGTGTTTGAGGGTTCAACCTCAAGCATGGTGGTCTTCCCTGTAAGGGTTCTCATGAAAATCTGCATCTTGGCAGTGGTTCCACCACAGATAGCAGATCCAAAAAGCTAAAATATTTAAGAAACTTTTAACTGGGCAGGGTGGTGCATGTCTGTAATGCCAGTGCTTGGGAGGCTGAGCAGAAGGATTGTTCTGAGTTTAAGGCCAGTTTAAGGTTACAAAGTGAGCTCAAGGGGGCCTTCAGGTTAGCTCAGTGGTTTAAGTGCCTGCACAGGCAATCCCAGTCAGGAACGGGATGGTGGTTCGATCCCCACACCCACCATTAAGGCAGCCGGAGCCAGCCAAAAAAAACCTTCTTGAAGTGAGCTCACGGCCAGCCTGAACTGTATAGTGAGACCCTGTCTCAAAAAAAAAAAAATACACACACACACACACATCTTTAAAAACATTTAAAAATCTCACCCTAAGATGATGCATTTTCACTCTAGCTTTTTTCCTTCGGATCGGCTTCAACTTTGGCTGGCCTAGGAACGTGGAGCAATTAGAGAACAGTTTTTCCTTATCTATTACTCTGTCCTTTTGGCGTCTGTTGTCTCCATTGCTCTAGATGCAGGGCAAAAAATAATATGTAAAAAATTGCTAGTAACTTTTTTTTTTTTGCAGGAACTAGGGATCAAACTCAGCACCTTGCACTTGCCAGACAGGCACTTATGCCCCTGGGCTATCTCCCTAACCCCAGTAATTATTAAATGATTCTTGGAAAAAATAAAAGGAGCCGAGCATGGAGGCACACATCTCATCAGCACTTAGAGGCTGAGGCAGGAGGGTCTTTGTGAATTTGAGGCCAGCCTGCATTACACAGTGAGTTCAAAGCAAGTCTGAACTACACAGTGAAACCCCATCTTAAAAAAAAAAAAATCCAAAATTCCATTGAATCCCAATCAAATATTATCATTTGGTGCCA
>PVKN010034187.1:0-11892 GCA_004027915.1 Capromys pilorides
TGGATATATTTAATACTTTGTGATGATAGTCTAGTAGATGTACTCATATGTCACTTGAAATATGTGCATCTTATGATCTGTTAATTTTAAAACCAATTGGGAGAATAAGGAAAGTAACAAGTACACTCAGGAATGTATAGTAGTTTGTATTTCTCTCCAGTTTTGTTAAAACTCTGGCTTGGAAAGTGAGTTTTCCACCTCTCACGGCCATCACAAGAGCAACTGTGAATTCCAGGAAAATTTAGCGAGCTTCAAAAATGACAAAACAAAGGAGTAAAATGGAATCCCAGACTTTCACTGCATGTAGAACAAGTCCAGGAGACATCAGCATAGAATTTAGAAGTCCAGCACCTGAAATTTCTGAAATGACAGCAACTGAAGTAAAGAAACAACTATATCAGTCTAGAAAAGAAATCAGATCAGAAATAATTTCTTGGGCAAGAAAAGAAATGACAATCACAAAGAAAGAAAAATAATAGAAACCTCGAATGAACAATATAGGTATGAATTAGAATGTATGAAAAGATTTAAAGAGATATCCAGGAAAGTAAATATTCCATTAAAAGCTGGTGAAACCACTTGAATGAAACTGAAGATAGACTTTCAGCTTGGAAGGCAGCATGGCACCTAATGATCATGAAAAGAAAGATCTATAAATAACAAGGAACCAGGAAATGCCAACTTAGCAGCTGCATACTGAGTGAAGAATAATAATATAAGACTGATAAGTATCAACAAAAAAGCACAAGGCAACATGAATGACACAAAATGACTATTTGTAGAAGTAATAGAAAATTTCCAAATCAGACATATAGCAGGTGAGGTGTGCAGAACCTGATCAGCCGTAACCAAAGTAAATCTATACCCAGACACATAATAATGGAGATCCCAGAAATTCAACAAAAGAACAAAATATCAAAAGTTGTTAGAGAAAAGAAACAGATCAGGTACAATGGAAAAATCCATTAGAATCATGGCAGATTTCTTAATACAAACCATCAAGTCAAGAAGAGCATGGAATGAAGTATTTCATGGCCTGAAAGAAAATAATTTCCAATCCAGTTTGATGTACCCTGCAAAACTATCTCTCAAAATTAATAGAGAATTAATGTACTTCTATGACAAAGAACAACTGAAGACATTCATGACTATCAAACCAACCCTACAAAGAGTACTCAAAAATATTCAGAAATCTCCAGAAGAGATAAAAATTATCACAATTCCATGAACAATGGAAGTGGAAAACCACGCAAGGCAAGAAATTAAACAGAGAAGTAGAGGCTGGGGAGAGAGCTACATGTCACAAGTGCCTGCCTGGAAAGTGCCAGGTCATGAGTTCTAACCCCAGTCCTGCAAACAAACAAACAAACAGAGAAGTAGAATAGGGAGCCAATAGTGGGAAAATAACATGACAAAGATAATCTATCAGTAGTACCTAATAATATATATGGCCTTAATTCACCAATTAAAAGAAACACCCTGGCAGAGTGGCTCAAGAAACATGTCTAAAAATATGCTATACGCAAGAAATAAATTTAATTCAAAATGAAAGACACAGACTGAAAGTTGAAGGTTGGAAAAATAACACTGCATGCCACAGGGACCCAGAAAAAAGCAAGGGTAGGTGTTATGCTTCAAACCAAGAATGAGCAAGAGAGATAAAGGTCATTACATACGTATTAGAGGAAAACTGCAAGAGGAAGAGATAAGTCATAAATATATACACACCAAATGTACAAGCACCCAACTATGTAAGACAAATTTTAACAGACATAAAGGAAAACAAATAAGCAACAATTCACTTGTAACAGGGGATTTAAACATTCTGTTACCATGAAGAGATAGATCAACTGGACCAAAAAAAAATCAGCAAAGAAATAATGGATCTAAACTAAGTTTGTGAACAAATGGACTTAGTAAACCTTTACTAAGGTAAAAGTATTTGATTCATCAGCATTAGAAGGCACATTTTTCTTAGCTGTACATGGTACAGTCTCCAAAATAAACTACAGAGTGCCAGTGAGATGGCTCAGTGGTCTAAAGCACCTGCTTAGACAAGCTTAGGCAACTGCAGGGACTGCGGTTCGATCCCCAGCACCACATGCTGCGCCAGCCCCACTCCCAGGGCAGGCTGAACTGACAATAATAATAATAATAATAATAATAATAATAATAATAATAATAATAAACAACTATATATTAGTACACAGAACTTGCTTAAGTGAATGCAAAGGAATTAAAATTATCGCATCTGATCATAGTGAAGGGAAACTGGAAATTAAAGACAAAATAAATTAAAAAATTGCATAAATACATGGAAATTAAATAAGACCCTGCTGAACAGCCAATGGATCACAAATGAAATTTAAAAAGAAATTAAACAATATTTACCATGAACAAAACTGTGGATGCAACCTGCCAGAACCTGTGCAATGAAATGAAAGCAGACCTCAGACAGAAATTTATAATAGAAAATTCCCATATCAGGAAAACAGAATGAGCTCAAATAAACAACCTTATGCTACATCTCAAGCCTATAGAAAAATTCATTGGGTGTTTTCATACAGGAGAGCGAAATACAAGAATCATATGATCATCTCAGTAGATTCAGGAAAAGGTTTTGATAAAGACCAACATACATTCACAATAAAAACCTTACAGAAAATCAAAATTTTTAATCTACTTTACCTCAGTCTGATAAAAGCCAACATAGTATTAAATGGACAAAAGCTGAAAGCTTTCACTCCAAAGTAAGGAACAAGACAAGGATGCCCACTGTCACCATCCCTAGTCAATATGGTTTTGGGAACACTAACAAGAACAATTAGACAAGAGAGAGAAATAGAAGGGATAAGAATATAAAGGGAAGAAGTGAAATTAGCATTATTCACAGATGACATTATACTTTATATGAAAGATCCCCAAAACTCCAGCAAGACTCATAGAATTAATAAATAAATCCGGTAGCATAGCTGGATACAAAGTCAACACTCAGAAACAATGGCTTTCTTATAACAAACAACACACTGAGAGAAAAATTAGGTAAACCACATCTTCCACAATAGTATCCAAAAACAAGTGAAATACTTAGGAATCAAACTAGCAAAATAAGTAAAAGTTCTACACAGTAAAAATTACAGTACTCTAAAAAAAAGAGATCGAAGAGGATTTCAGAAAATGGGAAGCTATTCCTTATTTATGGATTATGAAAATGGCTATATTTTCAAACTTGTTACACAGATTCAATGCAATCCCAATCAAAATGCCATTTGTATACCTCACAGATCTAGAGAAAACCTTTTGAGAATTCATTTAAAACCAGAAGAGACTCAGAATAGCAAAAGCAATCCTAGACAACAAAGGAAAGAGGCAACAAAATACTTGACTTAAAATTATACTAAAAAGGTACTGTAGTAAAATCAGCATGATATTGACCAAAAAAACAAGCATGACAATTAATGGTAGAGGCTTGAAGATGCTGCCACAACCACAACCACACTCAGCCACTATTTTTTTTGGCAAAAGGGGCCAAACATGTTCACTGGAACAGAGATAGCATCTTTAATCAGTGGTGCTGGAAAAACTAGCTTCCATATGCTAAGACTAAAACTAGACCCATGTCTATCACCATGCAAAAATCTAAATGTACCAGAGATCTAAATATTAAATCAGAAACACTAGATCTACTGGGAGAAGTAGTACATCGAAATTTTGAAGACATAGGGTAGGAAAAAATGTTCACGAACAAAAATGAAACTGCATGGGAAATACTTCAAAGCATGAATGACTAGGATCTCATTTTAACTAAAAATTTTTTCACATTAAATAATCACAGAAAAAAAAAGAGAAAAGGAAAAAACAGGAAAATCATTTTAGAAGAAGGGCACACACCTCATCTCTGGGTCAGATGAAGTGTACAGAGTTATGCTTGTAAGAAGAAAACAGATAAAAGCCATGTTCTGGCTTTTTTCTGAGAAAAAAAAAAGCCCATCAATTGGAAAAAAAATAGCCAACTGTTTCTCAGACAAAGGACTTCTATCTAGAAATTATAAAGAATTAAAGGGCTGTGCACTTGGGTCCCCTTCTGTCCCTCTCTTGGACAGCAGTTTTCTTTCCCCTAATAAACAAATTCTACTCTTAACCTCCATTGTCCCTAAAACTCATTCTTCAGTTTTAGAGCCGTGAACTTGTCCCAGGTTTCTTTGAGGGTGGAAGTTTCATTCCCCTATATCATTTGGAGGCCACCACTGAGATCCTTGGATGGAGGCATGAGTCTGATTTTCTTTCATAGATTCTGGATTTGAACTCATTTAGATAACAAATTTTTATGATTCAAATTTTGATACATTTTGCTCATTGCTCACTGCTCATTGTTGTGTTATACTATGATAAATCTAAGTGGAAATATGGTGACATTATAAGGTTTTAATAGTTCTTTAATCAGACTTTTCATTACTGTTTTCTTCTTGCATATGTTGCATTTGAACTAGTGGCTAAATTTTCTGGTGTTTATTGCTTTGCTTTAGACAGTAATGCTAGGAAGAGTAACATTAGAGTGCCCCCTTGTGGAAATTAATACAAACTTCTGTAAAATGGGTCTTTTTAAATTTAACTCAGACTTAGAAAATGTGTATGCCTAGATAATAAAACATGGGACTCCATCCTACATTTAAAAATGACATTAGAGGGCCAGCCAAATACTTCAACGGATTAATATGCCTGCTTAGGCAGGCAGGCACCAGGGGTTTGATTCCCTAGCAGGCCATGCTGGCCCTGCCTGCCCTGGTGCATGTTGAGACTGCAATTGAGACTGGGTGTGGTGATGTACACTTGTAATTCCAACCCTTGGGAGGCTGAAAAACACGAGGCTCACTACGAGTCTGATGTGTGCAGTGAGACCTTGGAGACCCTGTATGTCCTGTATAAATAATAATAATAATAATAATAATAATAATAATAATAATAATAGGTCAGTGGCTATTCTTAAGACTTGGAGGACATGCTTCACTGGGACAGCCTGGCCTTGGCTCTCCTCTACAAGCTAGCAGAATTGTCAAGCCTGCTCTGCTTCAGTTTCCTTTCTCTGGCCTTACCCTTAAGTTTTCCTACCTCTTTGCACTTTCCATTTTAGAGACATTAAAATTAGAAAAGAAAACCTCTAGATTGTTCCAACTAAGCAAAGCCCATAGAAAATGTACATTTGTTAACACCAAAAACAGGAAAATCATTTTAGAAGAAGGGCACACACCTCATCTCTGGGTCAGACGAAGTGTACAGAGTTATGCTTGTAAGAAGAAAACAGATAAAAGCCATGTTCTGGCTTAGTATTCTGGGAAGGTATTCTTCAGGAGACTGAATCTCAGACACAGAAAAATGACTTCTGGGTGATACCAGTAGGAGATATTTCCAAAAGCAGTACAGCTATGGGACCAAACCACACTTAGCCTATGAGAAGATCTCTGACATTTTCTCTTCTCATAGGTCTAGCTATTATTCATGTGCATAAAAATGTCTCAATAAGCAGTGGACTTTAAAATCTCTACTGTAAGATGACAAAGTGCTAGGTAATCTTGTTGAGGCTTTTCTTGATCCCTTACAGAATTTTGACAAACTGATTGTTCTGCCAGCTAGTTAAATGCTCTTAGTGTAGCTACCACTCTTTAAGGCAGAGGACAGGTTTCCCAGCGTGTCCTTGGTGAATCCCCATTCAAGCTAAAGGCCAGTGGAATGTTAACCAGAGAGGCAACTGGATTTCTTTCTGGAGATTGATCTCTGAGTGAGCCAATAGGAACTGAAGAGTGTTAGAGGAATCATGGCCTGGGCTACTGTCTGGCAGATACCCAAAGGTTCCTCATTGGAAACTGGCTCCTGAGCACTGAAAAATCTCCGCCTATCTATTGTACTTAACTCTCTCTGTTAGTAAACTAGGAACTCTCCAGCCCCTTTCAGTGTTGCCATTTAATTCCCCCACCCCTTTAGAAATTAGGCTGAGGCAGCTTGCAACAATTTATATTTCATACCAGCTGTCAGAGGAATGGTTTATACTGTGCCTTACATATGCCAAGAGTAAAAAAGATTTTAGTCAGCCTTGATTAACGTGCCTTTACTATCATGTAAAATGTGATTGTTACATGATAAATATGTTTAGCTGGGAAAGGTTGCCTTGGTAATTGGATGGATGACACAAATGTTTTGGGAGACTTCTTTCCCCTGTGGCCAGGGAAAAATTCCTCAGGCCAATTGTTCTTTTCCTCTATCTTTAGAGGAGATCTCCTTCACAGTACAACAGAAGTGCTCCACTTCCAACTCACCTCTTATATATATAATTACAAAGTTATACAAAGCTTATTATGAAGTTATGCTTCCTTATTTAGACATTCCTGTCACCAGATCTACTGCAACTTAAACTTATAAATGTTCAGTAGGAGTAAAGACCCAGCTCATGAGATTTCTGGGAGGATGAAACTGCACAGCAGCTCAAGGGCAGATAGGATGGTTGGATTTTGTCTTCTGGCCTCTCTCCAGATGGCATCTGCCTACTCCGGTGTGAAACCTACTCCAGGGATGCCTTGAGGGTATAAAGACCAATTCAGTAGGAGTGAGTACAGTTCATGAGGTTTCTGGGAGAATAAAATCATGTGCCAGGTCAAGGGTGAATTGGCTGGTTGGATTTTGTCATCCAGTCTCTCCCTAGATGGCATCCACCTGCTCTGGAGTGGAATCTACTAAAGGAACCATTGAGGACATAAAGATCAACTGGAATTGTGTAGGAGAAGATGCCCAAACTATCTCTTTGTTTCACAGTCAAAGTCTCTTACTCCTTTAGAGTGCATCACAAGCACTGGAAGGTGTTTGACCTTTGCAGGCTGAAAAAGAGCTGTTCAATATTTTCCTGTATGTGTGCATGGCCTACGTACCCCCTAGAGACAAAATGGAATGCAGAGTGAAGCATCAATTATGGCACTACTTTAAAACTAAAAAAAATATTGTGAAAAAAAAGATCAGAAATGGCTTATGTTCAGAAAGATTTTTTGCAATAAGAAATAGGCCTTACTTAGTTTCAAAATGTATACATGAGCCACAGGAAAACCAGACCCCTCAGGCTCCCAAGGCATTCACTCTCCCAGAGCCTGAGCTCTCTCCTCCCCAACCTTTAGAGACCGAGGATGAGAGCCTTAGTCAAATCCACTGCCACAATTACTAAATATAGAGGTTCTCCTATTAGCACTTCTAGTTTAAAAGATAGGCACATTATAATCCAGCACTCTACAGGGATGTACCCATGAGTTTATGCAAGTTCCTCAAGGACAGTAACCCTTACGAGAAGTAAATAGACAATTTGGAACTTGAGCGTTCATGTGCTCTTTCCTCTCAGTGACCTATAACAGATAAAGTAGATCTTGGAAAAATTTTAGATGACCTCATAAACACAATGATGTCTTTAGAGAATTTACTGAGATCTATAAGATAGACTGAAAGGAGGTAATGTTAAGCTTAAATCAAACATTGATGTCTAATGAGAGACAAGCAGCTTGCTTGATAAGCTGCTATTATATTTGGAGATGAATATCATATTGTTAATTTTAAACAATCAGAAGATAGATAGCCAGGAGAACAACCAGTTCCCACTGGAGCCCAAGCAGTCCCTTCCCAAAATCTCCGCTGGTCTAATAGCCAAGTAAGACACTGGAGCAGAAGACATTTACAAATTTGTATTCTTGAAGGTCTAAGAAGAACTAAAACTAAACCTTCTAATTACTTTAAAATTTTAGCTATCTATCAGGAAAAAAGGAACACTCCTCTGCTTTTTTAAAGAATGCTTAATAGCAGCACTGGTGAAACATACTTCCCTAGATTCTAATTCAATATAGGGACAGATTCTTACAGATATGTTCATTACTCAGTCAGCTTCAGATATTAGAAAAGAGCTACAAGAGATACATTTTGCTCCAGGGAGCACTTGATACTTTAATAAAAACTGCCTTCTTTAGTGCTTTATAATCAGAACTGGGAGAAAACCAGGCAGAGAAAACAGAGATCAAAAAACAGCTGTCTTTGTTGCAGCCTCAAAACAAACAGACCTTAAGTCTGATTCTCTAAGCTCCCAGAGCTCAATGACTAGGTTCTTCTGCTACTTCTGTCAAAGTCAGGCTATCTTAAGAGGGGCTGCCTTGAGCAGTCCATATAGCTTTTCCTGACTGCCATTACAGCCAGTAAAAGTGAGACTACACTCTGAGGTGGAAGTTCAGGAGCTCAGATTCA
This sequence comes from Capromys pilorides, assembly GCA_004027915.1. Taxonomy (NCBI): domain Eukaryota; kingdom Metazoa; phylum Chordata; class Mammalia; order Rodentia; family Capromyidae; genus Capromys; species Capromys pilorides. The sequence goes on from PVKN010034187.1 coordinate 8,263, forward strand.
GTTTCCCAGTTGTTCCAATAAAAATAAAATGGTTTTGTAGTACTTTTGTCAGTGTCAGCTGTCTGGATGAGTCACAGCCACTGCTTAACCAGTTTGTTCTTTGTGAAGGCCTGAAAGAATGTTTTCTCTCTAAGTGACTCTCCTTAGGCACACTATACATCATCAATCCTTTTCCTGTGTGGAGTCATGATCTCGTATTATGGAATATTGAACTATGCACTCAACCACGTTCTGTTAGTTTAATGAGAAGAAATATTTGTACCAGTAGTGTTTAGAAACATTATTGTGTCTGCACCTTGTAATCTGAACAACTATGATGAAGACAACAATATGCACTGTATTAACTATTGTGGCTATCTTACTCACATGATTTGAAACTGTCTCATTGTTATTTCTCATTAAAACTAATTTAAGAACAAAATAATAATAATAAAAAATAAAATAAAGTAATTTTAAACAAAAAAAAGAAAAGAATAAGGTGGCCTGGGTTGCCTCCTCCCTTTGGTTTTAGAGACCACAAACTCGTCCTAGGTCAGGTCGGGAGATCATTTTTTCCCTTATGTCATTTGGAGGTTCCCTGTGTCAATAACAGTCTGAGTTCATTTGGTTGATTTCTGATGTAACTCCTCTGGTATTCTGTGCTCATAGTTAATATAGATGTGACCTTTCAGATTGCATGTCTTGAAAGTAACATTGTCTAATATTTCATAATAAATATATTATGTGTTTTAAGACCAGCCAAATAGCTCAGTGAATTAAAGCACCTACAAGCAGGCTCAAGGGCCAAGGGTTTGATCCTCAGGCCTGCTGTGCTGGCCCCACCCCCCGGGGTGTGCTGAGACTGCAATTGAGACTGGGCGTGGTGCTGCCCACTTGTAATCCTATCCTAGCTCTTGGGAGGCTGTAAACAGGCGAATCACTACAAGTTCAATGTAGTAGTGAGACCTTGAACACTGTAGACCTTCCCTAAAATACACACACATATATATATATATATATATATATATATATATATATATATATATATACATATATTCCCAATCTTCATACATACCTCCCCATCTCTATTTAACATAAACATGGTTAGATGCTAAAATGTCAGGATTTCAGTAAGTGCATACAAGCATTTTCAAACTGAAAGTCAAAACATTTTCATAATTTCTTACTATAAGTTTTTAAATCTTAAATTGAAAAACAAAGGCAGTAAAGTTTGAGTTCAAAAACATACAGATAAAACAAGAAATGCTTACTGATGTCACTATCTTCTCACAAAGTGTCACCAGGAAAATGTGCCATACTGTACTTACATTACTTAAAATCAAGAAAATAAAAATAAGGTATTAATCTGATTTTCCTAAGTCCTCAAAAATTTGGAGATAAATATAACTAAATCTAGAAGGACTTAACAAAATGTCAGTCTCTATCACTAAAGATGTCTACAAACCAGTGGATTGCATCTGCCATCCCTTAATAATAGTTTCTAAACTCACTTGAAAGCTCTTAATGCCCATCCATTTTTTTTTCTTTTTGAACTGGGGATCAGACTCAGGACTTTGCACTTGCCAGGCAAGTACTTGTGCCCTTGAACTATCTCCTCAGCCCCTGTGCTCATGCTTTGATTATACATGCTCTTGAATTCTCAGTATATTTGTTCTTGCCTGGAGGATACCAGATCCTAGGTAATCATAAGGGTAAAACCTATAACAAATATGCTAGCTTACTTTCAGATTCATTTTACTGGGATTCACCAGATATTGTCTAGAGAAAAGATTGCATGACCCACATCAAGGCCTTAACTAACTATACTCAATGGGTCTTAAGTGATAGGTCTCTCTCTCTTAAAATTAAAATTAATAAAACAGGCCATCCTCCAAAATCAAATGGCATTAAACATTCTAACAGCAGCACAGGGAAACACTTATGAAATTATAAACACTAAGTGTTTCTATATTTTTTATCCTTCTGATAATGTCTCAATAGTTGTTCAAGCTATTAAGTAACAACAGGGTTGAGGAGATAGCTCAGTAGAATAAGTGCTTGCCTGGCAAATGTAGTTTCCTGAGTTCAATCCCCAGTACCACGAAAAAAATAAAAATATATTAAATAACATATCAATAAATGCCAGACTCAAAATTTACCTAGACCTTATCCTTATGCTTTTTATTAAAGGTCATTAGTTGTCTTGGTGAAAATGCTTGTTGACTATACTCATAATAATCCTACTGATGTTATCATTTGGCCATGCCTACTTGATTGTTTCTTTGGCTTTGGATCCTCCAGACTTAAAACTATCTGCCTACCCAAGGTGAAAGTGTCTGAAATCTATCCAAGGCCTTTAGGTAGAACTTCTCACAAGCATCTCTGCCTATCAACAACTACATACAAACCGATTCAGCCTGAAGAAGTCAGAGCAGTTATAGCCCATATTCCCTTGTGACAGTTCAGGTTACTTCTTCAGATGGGAAATGTTGTAGGCAACTGAGTTAGACAGAAATATTTTAGGCAGTCAGACAAGGCTATGCCCTACAGGAGCCAGTATGGAAGACAAGATACCTTGCTACTACGGGAAAGATAGACACCTCTGCTGTGGGACACACTCAAGATAAAAGATTAAACAAAAGCAGCCACATACCTCCCTAGGGATGGACCTTAGAGATTGATATGCTAAGTAGATATCAATCACCTTAATTAAGCCAGGAAGAGTCACTAACCCAACTCCTCCAGGAAAAGCTCCTGCCTTATATACATGTCTGAGTGCTACATGACTCACTTCCCCCTTTGATCCTGATTTAATCCATGTTACCTGAGCAATTATACTTGTGATCTGATTAGTGGATTATAGTTTTGTCCCACTTCATGCCCATCTTGTGAGTTCCCATGTTTTCCACCTTAGACCTGCTACACCCTGTGGATTTGCTCTATAAAATTCCTAGGAAAGGCAGGGTCCTTGGCAACCCACTGGAGTCCCATTCTGTCCTTCTCTCAGACAGAAGCTTTCTTTCCTCCAATAAATAAATTCTACTCTTAAAAAAGAAAGGAATTCTGGAAATCAAGCCCCCAAAATTGAAAGACCCAGTCAAAAAATGGGTATCTGAGATGAATATACACTTCTTAGATGAAGAAATACAAATGGCAAACAAATATATTAAAAAATGTTCAACATCATTGGTCATTTGAGAAATGCAAATTAAAACAATACTGAGATTTCATCTCACCTTAGAAAGAGTGGCTATCATCAAGAAGTCAGCCAATGGTAAATGCTGCTGGGGCTGTGGGCAAAATGGAGCCCCCTCCACTGTGGGTGGCAGTGCAGACTGCACTCTCACTTTTGGTAAGGACTCTTGGGTCAGCACTTCAGTGTGTAGCTCATTGTTTAGTCCTGGCATCCTTGAACTCATGCTGTCCACTGAAGCAACTATTTCTAACTGTGAAGTTTTAAACAAGTTCTCATTTTAAAAATATAGTATTTCTTATAGAAATTTTAGTAAATACCAAAAAAATAGAAAGAAAAGTGTTTATAACTTGACTATATAGTTGCAGCTATTCTTAACACTTGACATAATTTACTTGCAATATCACTTTTAATATCTATCATAAATTCAATCCTTTGGACATGCAATTTTTAAAAAT
>PVKN010034188.1:0-11883 GCA_004027915.1 Capromys pilorides
GGCCTGTGTTCACAATAATTACAGTTTAATATATATGGCTTTTCATACACTGTGCTATACCAGCCAGTTTATGAGCCTCATTAAAAATTAAGATCACATATAAATATTTATTATACTTTAAGAACTGTGCTCATTAGGTCAACAAAGAACAAATAAACCCGGCCACTCCCCCTCCCTTCCTTCCTCGCGCTCCACCGGCATGTCTTAAAACAATCTTAAGTAAACAGCCAAGCAAGGAACATCTATTTGACTTATGCTGAGAAGAAGAAAAAGTCAGTCTTTAGAAGAAAGATGGGTTTGAGATTATGGAGAGCGACTTCTGAGGGCTCTCGAAGGCACCCTCACGTGATCTCAGCGCACACACACGGGCATCTTGCTTGGGAAAGTTTGTTCTTTTTACTCTTTCTTCTTTTAAATCTACACAAAGCACTGTCTTGAAGCCAGGGTGGGGGCTTCTGCCCCCGTCCCCAGTTCTGTTGCCGGATGAAAGATGGACAGGAAATTAACGCAGCGGTAGGGAGCTGCTTGCCAAGAGTGAACTCCGAAACAAAAGACCACTATTGTGTGAGAAACCCCGACGGCTCTCCCCTCGCCATGTTCTAAGCGTTAGCATGATCCAGGGTTTGCTCTAACTTTTTAATGTGTATATCTAAAGTTGTGTGCTACTTTTCATCTTCCAGTTCCTCCTAAAAAAGACACAGATTTTAGTTCCTTTGCCCCTCCCTCTCTCTTACAGCACTGTGGGTTCAGCCAGCCGCAGTCAGTTGATGAATCCACTAGCTGCCACTTCTGCTGGCCCAAGAAAGGGCACCCCCTCTGTGGCTTACAGGATTTCACCTGCCACGGAACTATCTACAGGGATAGCATCATTGCTTGTTGTGTGCAGTGGATGCTACAACAAATGCTAATTTCTTGATAAATTAATTTGATGTTGTTGGCACATCCTCATTCCTAACAGCCTTTATAATATTAATGTCATGGAAAAAATACTCAACCAAGATGGTGGAAGCCAATAACCTAAGAATTTGACTGGACTCCACCTGCAAGGTGAAGTTAGAAGCACTGCCTGCTTGAGAGCCAGTGCTACCCTCTCACAGATCTCGGTATTGAGGCGGCCCTTATTTTTTCTGGCCCCAAATGACGCAGCCAACACTTGGTATACCTTCCCTGCTGTTCTTGAAAGGCAAACTGGGTATACTGCATTTCTACCCATGGCTTACCCCAAGGTAACTGCATTTAAGGAAGTGTATGAAACTGTGGCCTACCAACGCAAAACCGTGCTCATCTGCTAGGTGCCAGGAGGGCCAGGAGTAGGAGCGAGTCACCGCGGTCTCCACTGTAGTTCTCTGGGAGCATTCCAGAAGTCTACATCTGCTCGGCGACAGCTCAGAAGAGAGATTCGGTTACTCTGTGAACACAACAGAGCTTTCCAGGCCTTCACGCATGAAGATCAGCGTGCTCTGTGTCAGAAGCACATCTAGCCAGACCTGCAGAAATCACGCTTACTACTGTGCTCCACCAACGGCCTTACGTGGGACCCGAGGCGCATGGCGCCCCTGGCGCCGCGTCTGGCGCACATGCTTGAGAGTCCGAGTGGGAATCTTCTCTTCCTTTCCTTTTTGCACCATAAACACTTAAGCATTTAGTGATAAAATATTAAAGCCTGGGCTCCAGACCCAGTGAGCACAAGCTGCTGACATAGCATCGTGGACCAAGGGGAGGTGTCAAGCATGTTAAAATACGGCTCCTGCTCAGACACCAGGGACTGTGCTGAGAGGCTCAGCTCGTTCACCGGTCCGCAGCCAAACGCGCACATCAGCACTGGCATGCACTCCCACAATCTAGGAGGAAGCCCAACCTGTCCCTGTCAGTGAACAGAGCAGGCACCCCATGTGCTCATCACAAACAACACACCTAGGCACTTTTAAAATTATAACATTAATTGATCTGAGGTCGCCACTAATTTGAGTGTGAGCACGGCATCCAGCTCCCACCTTCCTATCAGGAATAACTCCGAGCCGAACATGCACTGCTGAGGAAGTGGATAAAGTGGGCAGGAAGAAAACAGGGTTTAAAAAGCAAGTAATCACAGTGCAGAACCACTTCGAGAGATTTTTATATATCTTAATTAATCTTCCCTGTGAAAACGTCGCTCTGTCTCTTTGCAATTAGTGTTCACACTGGTACGCAGAAAATGGTTCCCAATGTTGGGAAATTAGAGACAAGAAAGAATAGGTCGATGACCATGAAAGTTGCAATTCACACCTTTAAATTAAAAAAAAAAAAAGAGGAATATGAACCTGTCATAACCCTAGTTTGTGAAAAACATAAGGAACTTTAATGGGTGTCTTAGTGGAACCACTTAAAATTAAGTGATGAATTGGAATGGGAAAAGTTATTCCAATAAAAGCAAACAAATTAACTAACCTGACCTTGGTCCACATAAAAGATTCATTTTCTTAATGGAAACAAACTCTTGGAGTCTGGCTCAGGCTTAACCACCGAAGTGCTCAGAACCTAAATTGAGCCACAGAGAGGGTGCCTGCGAGTGTGGAGGGCTCACCCAGCCTCAAGAGGCGCCCCGGCCGGGTGTAGTGTGACCCACTTCTCCACCGATTGCTGTGTGAGTCAGAAACCTGTTAAGACCCAATTAACAAAAATGTTATGCGTCACTGATGCATGTTTTGTCCTGTGTTAATTCCACTGTTTTCCTAAGTATATTCTGTCTTTTCTACTCATTAACTCTCTCTTCCCTTGGGCACAAGCGACAACTTTTCCTGTTTTGTTCTAAAAGGTGACAGAGATCTGAAAGTTCCAGGGCAGTGGGTGTGCCCTCCCAGTCCACTGCTTGAAGGGAACAAGGCGGCATCTGCCTTCATCAGACATTCTCGACCCTTGTGATTTCAGAGGAGCTCTGAATAGCACTCCCAGGTCAGGGCAAGCGAGCAGGTCGGAGGCTGGTCTCTTCTTCCTGCTTCCCCAGTTGAGAGGATTCCAAACCAAGTGCAAGTGCTTCCTGGAGATCCTCTGGGAGCGCAGGACCATCCGGGGTGCAGCCATCCACACAGCACCTTCGGATCCAGACCAAGACGGTGACTTTGGCTGTCTGAAGGCACCAAAGCCACAGAAGGGCCTCCACGCCAGTGTGGGGACAGCCACTGGCCGGGCCTTCCCCTGAATGGCTTGCTGAGCACCAGCTTTGGAAGGTGGGAGAGTCCTCTTGCGATCATGGAAGGCTCCCAGTACCCCCGGCTTTGTTCGATATTTCTAACACATTCTTCACACCTCATTCCACTGGAGAAGGGTCTTGCTGTGTGACATACGGCAGAGAACTGACAATTTCAGGTCGGAGAGCATGACTGTGCCTCTCCGCATACATGCTGCACCTACACAGACACCGCTGCAAGCCCGGGCACTGGGGTTGTGTGCGACCCAGGGCTCATCCTGGCCCTGGACTCCAGCTTGATCTCTGTAAAGCGATGGCCAGTCACACGTGGTAAGCCACACCCGAGACAACGGCACTCTGCTAGGTGTGTGAGCCATATCCTTAACTGAATGTCATACTTCTCACATTTAGAAGATGAGAAAAAAAATGCGTGAGATAAAGGACTCCCTTCACTGGAGGGAAACCCTTAGGAAACTCACATGGACCCTTAGCATTGGCCCTACGTTAATCGGTCCTTCCATGGCGCCAAGGTCAGGAAAGGTCTTCTTACAAAAGTAAAATTATTGATTTCCACTTTACATCTTCAAGGACAGGTAAGGGGATTTGCATTAGCATTTGCACTCAGTCTAGAGATTTTCTATGCTGAACCCAATAAAGCCCAGCCCTTCTGAGTGGGCCCTCTACTGACCCTGTAGGGGACGTCTCTCTACAACCCATGGGTCAGGTGTTAGATGCCCATGGGCTGCATGCCAATACTGAAAGCTAACTGTGTACACAACTCCATTCAGCTGAAGTCTGCTGACCTCAAGAGTCCAGGCTTTGCTTGATGCCAGGGTCACAGTGTCCTGCAGCCCCTGCCCTGGAGGAACCTGACTCCTAAGGAGCCCAGAGGGGTGCTCAGTGAGGGTCAGGCAGCTAGCACCCCTTGGCAGCTGGCATTCAGGCTCCTGTGGTGGGTGGGAGTTCACTGAACAATACTTGGCCTGATGACTTAAACTCAGGAGAATTGAAAGAAAATAAGCTAACATTTATGCTTGAACTTTTTTAAAATTTTAAGTACAGTTTTAAAAGGCCTACTTCCTAAAAATATTACAAAGCTTTTCCATTTTAAAAGCATAAACTACTCTTTCTCAAGGTCCAGTGAGATCAACAGAATGCAGAGCACAGCTGCAAGCTAGAGTGTCCACCAGACGGCTGAGAACGCCGCTTACCACATCGCCTGGACAGACGACGCTGTCTAGCAGTGGCCGAGCTCTGTGAATCTATGGCTGGCTAGGAACCCTTCCTCAAACAGGTTAATTAGTTCAACGTGGAGGAAGCTCCCCACTCTGCGTATTTCTACAATTTTAAAGATAATGATTCCTTCAAGAATGTGACACAGTCAGACCTCCTTTCCAGAAAAATGCACGGGTAAGCTAACGCTGCATGCCACCACAGTGTGGACCTTGGGGACACACATCACTGGCTCCACCACCGTGCCACTCCCACCAACACTTGAAGGGCATCATGCTCCACGTCTGTCTCCTGACCCCACACTCCAGACCTCTGGGACTCTGAAGAGTTCTGGTCGTTGAAGGAGGAACTGCAGTCACCAGGAGGACATGTGGCCACGTGTGTGAGCATTTTCACTGCCAAAACATCAACCCAACAAGGCGGCAGGGAACACACTGGCCCCAAAGGCTGTCAAATACTTGCACAGGAAAGGGTGTGCAAGTCTGTGCACAACGACAGACGTGAGCAGAGGGCAGATTTCAGCCCAGTAGAAGGAAGCATTTTAGAACAATCAGCACCCGGAGACAGAAGCCGCCTTATCAGAAAGGGCACCCTCCTTCAAAGTAGGGCAGAGAGAAGGTGGACCTGAGTTTCAATCTTGGTTTGCCTCTAGCTAGGTTTGGCACGGAGGCAGGTCTCCCGGTGCTCCTGGAACTTAGTTTTCTCACCTGTCCACTGGAGATTGCAAAGCACATGTTCTGGAGAGGGCACCACCCCGAGCGTCCTGCAGATGCCAGGACTCAGCGAGAGCCCAGCCAGTGCCACCCCAACTCCTGCGGAGGGCTGGCAGGCTCAGGGTGTGGGCACACAGGAGGGAGGGTATGTGCAGGAGGTGGCCTTGGGTCTGGGAGGCTGGACTCCAGTGGGGTGCTCTCCCCTCCACATTCCGTGTGCAGCACAGGAAGGGGTGTGCTTTTCTCCATCTCCCTACTGGAGAACCACCTGAACACCAGAATGAATGCTTCTATTTTTCTTCTTAAGCTTAGTACACTTGCAAACTCATTCCATCACATTTCCAGGAATTTTCCATAAGCTCCTAAATTTCTCTGAATGACCCCATGTTGTGCAGGTAACTTACCCGAGTGCACGCCGGCCCTCCACCCGGGCTCTGACACGTGCTGGTTCCCCGTGTGCCCTGCGTGGGATCCTCAAGGCTGCCAAGTGCTCACTCTTCCCCAGACAGCCTCCCTGGCCCTCCCTTGGTTAGCCAATTCTCTTATCAGCCTATTTTAATCAAAGCCTTTCAAAACAGTTCGAGGGTTAAGCAATACCGTATGATCTCCATGAAGAAGGCAAGGGGGCAAAGCCGAGCGACCAACTGGGCCAAAAGCAAAGGGCTTCTCTGACTCGCTGTAGAATACAATGCAACGGAAGCCACTGTCATCTTGGGAATAGAAAACGCCAGCTCAAGTGTCACACACGAATAAATTATTCGCCGTTCATAAACAACAACAAAAAGGAAGACATTCAAATTTTCTATACAACCCATAAATTTACACAGGACCTCTGGGTTGAACTGTATATCTTATTTTAAAGATCTCTTTTGTCAGATGATCACTGATCATCACTTACAAATTTTTAAAATAAAATTAAAAACGACAAAAGGAAGCAGGGCCTCAGGTCTAAGGCCCCCAAGGCCCCGGGGCAGCAGAGACTGGCTTCTCCAGCAGAGCACCCTGGGACGCAAAACAGTCCCGGCACTGGCACAAGGGAAGCCTGCTGCACGCGGCCACACCTCAGCCTGGCGCCCTGGTCACCTCCTGCTGTGGACAGAGGCCAGGCGCAGCCTCCAGGGAGGCTCCCCTGGAACTAGAAGCGCCGGCCACCTCCTGTGCCCACTGATATTTCCAAGAGGTCACGACTGAAAGGGAAAACAGCTGCCAGTGCCTCGGCAGCCCCCCGGCCGTCCGCAAAGGTAGCCATTGTTGAGTTCATGATCATTCTCTTTCAACCCAACAATAAACACTTTTCAGAGAATAAGTCATCAGTGGCGAGCTATTCCAAGAATTTCACACTGACAGCACCACTGTGGAACTGGAAGGAGCTCTGTTGATAATTTGCTCTGAACCTCTCACTAGTCAAATGCTTGGGATGCCGGCCCCTCTGCCTGTCAAAACAGAAGGTCATTAGGACCAAACCTAGACAGGACTGACTTCCCTTCCGCTCCACGGCTGTCACACACAGCCTTCCAAGCACTGCTGGTGCCTACTCGTAACCATGTGACAGGGCCCAGCCCAGCTCACCTGTGGGCCCATTGAAAGCTCTCACGTTCGCCTCCTCCATGGCTTTGGGCTGACCCACATGCCCTCCAGCAGAAGGCCCAGCCAGTGGCCACCACTCAGAGCAAGCTGACTCCTCCAACAACTCTCTCCTCCTCTATGCCTACGCTTCAGCCAACAAAGAGGGAAGACCCTAAAGGCTTACTGCTTAATTGTCTCTCAAACCCAACTGCTCTTCCCAAAACACTGCAGCGATGGGACGGTTCCTCCAGGAGGGCATTCAGACTCCAGAGGAAGAATCTGTTTGGCCCAGTGTTAAATAATTTGATAAGAAGCTGGTAAACCAGAAAGGCTTTGCACACGCAAATCTGTACCCTCGTACCAGTTTCAGCTCTCTTATCTCCCTGCTCTCCAGATGGACCAGAGCTTGAGAGCAATGCCAGCAACAGCTTGTGTATTGTTTGTTTAAAACAAAGATGATGGATGAAATATCATATGCAAAGTGTGGAAGGAGGTGAAGGCTAATATTCCTGCTCTGAGACACATCACGGCCAGGTCCACGGCGCTCTTGTCCCCCAGTGCGTTCATATAAATAAAGGTTTAATTTTATTTTGCAGAGTTATAAGAGGAAACATACATTCATCTAGGACATGGAGCCTTTCCATGGCTCCAGATTTATTCTTGTTCTAAGGCATCATTACCCTCCAAATTATACAGACTTATGTCATTTCACTGAAACACTCATTCACCCATCACATGCCCAGATCCAACAGTAACACTTTTGTTTTAAAATTATGCCAAAATGAGCAAACTTGAAATTCTTTCACCTATATTTGACTACTCTGCAAAATGTCTTGAATCATCTCAAATAAATTACAGGAGACCTACAACTGCAGTGCAAGCCATACATGCCCAAGAACTCAGGGTGGTGGTCTCTCTCCTTAGCCTAGTGTTGCCACGTGAAGCTGCCCTTGGAGCGGCTACGCACCAAAGCGTGCCCCGAGCAGTGGCTTCCTAGCACGAAGACGGCTCCGTCTGGTTATCTCTAGGGCCTGAGGAACACAAACAGAAGCTGCGTTCACAATCAGAGCAGAAGAAGCATAGCAAATGTGAGGCCCAGCACCAAGGGATTCTGGGGGCCAGAGCTCGCACAAGCAGCTCATCACAGCAGTGAGGGTCGGGCGGAGCCTGGTGGCCGCTGCGCAGGAAAGGACTGCAGTGAGCTCTGCGCTCCTGCTGGACACAGGCAGGGTGCAGACAGGGTGACAGACAGGGTGAGTCCGGGAGCAGGCAGGACCTGGGGGCTAGGCCAGACGTGTCCCAGTCATCCGCCTCCAGGCCTGAAGGTCTATCTGCCTCATTTCTACCAACTGGCCCGGCTGAAACTTTATTTAAGGTTGGAATTTGACCCCATTTAGTTGCACCAGAAGAGAAAATATTTAAAGAAAGATGTTTTGCAATTCCCGTGTTTGGGATGATGACAAAAGCCACAGGGCTCCAGTGCTTTCTAGACGCCGGTGCAGCAGCTTGCGCTGGGCTTAGCACGGGGTGGGAGGCAGTGGCGGGCGTCTAAGGAGACTGACTGCCACCCCTACGGACTCTGGGTCTGGTGTGGGTCCATCGAAAACTGCGACCCATGACCGCACGGCAACCCCCCAGCCAGTGGCTCAGCCCTCGCGGCCTCCCTGCTCTGGGGACTTTGGGGTTCCTAAGGACCAGTCATCTGCCGCTGAATGCCGGGACCAGTGAGCAGCGCCATGGACGTGCAGGCCCACAGGCTCCAGACAAACACAAACAGGACACAGAATGTTCCCATAGCCACAAACAAGAGGACATTAATAAAGTTAACTTTTAACTATGGAAAAGTTTCACTCACAATCACAGACTATACGTTTCTCTAGGGCTTAAACGATGAAATCTGGGTTACATAAACCGAAGGTCCCTTATAGCTGCACGATTGTTCCGTCTGTTTTTATTGATCTGTTCACTCGCTCGGGAAGGCAGCCCTGCTCCCCTTTGGACCCCTCTTCACCCAGGCGTCTTCCTGTGCAGTAACAGAAGCTGGCAAGACACAGTTATGTAGGTTCAGGATCAGAAGAAACGGAAACGGGAGTTCCATCCCAGCCCCTCAGGCCATCCACCACTGTCCAGCCTGTGTGCATTTTACTTTTCCAAAATACTAGAGGCTGCATTAAAATGTTCCCCAGCATTGCACCAAAATTCTCCTTTTTTTTTTTTTGCTTTGGCAGGGGGTCACATTAGTGACAGTTATCTGACAACGTGACCTAAGCTGCTATAGCCCACCTCACAATCCTACTACACTGCGCCACTTCCTTGCCTCATAAAATGAACTCTATTTGTGCTGAATGTATATTCAGTATTTCCGGCTAATGAGGTAAAAACTGATTCCATATGAGTAGAAAAATGCCTTAATTGTCATCGAAAATTAATTCCAGGACTGAAATATATGGACATTGCTTTTAAAATCTATCGCTCTGTTGATCAATTCTGGCTTCCTGCTTACATATTTTACTACCTAGACTTTTGTTCTTGGAGGAGGGTCAGCTTTTGAAAATAGAAGTTTGTTAGTCTCTATCAGAGTCCAAGAACAGCTCAGGTGTGCTCTTGGCCCAAAGTACCTGATTTTAAAGCAAGAAAACAGCAGTCTGCAATATTGCCCTGAGGAGCAGGGGCTGCACGGGCCCCGGGAGAAGCAGTGTGGAGGCCACTGTGGGGTCCACCTTCACTCCCAGAATGCGTCACCACAGCACGCTGCGTCACAGTGGCAGCAGTCACCTGCTGTCCTTTGCCCGCTCTGTTGCGTAACCACATATTGCCTTGGACTTGACTTCCTAAGTCCTGGCGGTCAATTTCCAAGTTTACAATCTGTTAACACCGTTGCTATCAAATATTTGAGATTTTTAAACCGTCCCGGAGAGGTGGCTAGCAGGAACTGCTAGCAATGCATATTGCAAGGCATGAGTTGGACAACCTAAAATGTGAAGTTGAATCTTCAACCTGCAAATGTGAAAGTGCTTTAATTCTTAATGCCCGGTCTTTTCGTTTCCTTCAGTGGAGAACTAGCTGCAGCTAGTTTAAAAGTAGTCTGTGTCAGAGCTGCTCAGATCTGACACAGACTCAGCTACGGGTGGGGGACATCTCCAACAGCCCAGGCTGGGCCGCCTCAAGAGCTACCTCAGTCACTTTTCCAGGCATCCTCGGCTGTGTCTTCTGAGGTAGGACCGTGCCGGCTGCACTGTTCTCCCAAAGGCTACACTTACAGGTGCCGCTCTTTCGGTGGCAGCACAGTGTCACCCCAAACTGCTGCCACAGGCAGGTGCGGACAATGCACGGGTGCTGGGGAAGCAAAGTGGCCAGGGAACGCCTGGGATGCTCAACCTCGCGGAGCAACAGACGTGGATTTGGATTCTAACAATATTTCCAAACAATCCTTAAATCTGGCAGGCAGAAAGAATACTAATCACCTAGATAAATGTGTTTCTTCCCCGTTCTGGAGAGATGCCATCCGAATACATCAAGTTTAGCAAGCTCCGAGAGCAAGTCGGGCCCCCATGTGGCCATTCCTCCTCCGATCCGGGCCATTTTGTTAGGGGTTACACCTCAGTTCACGCCATCTCGACACCTTACAGAAATCAAAATGCCGCAGAGTGCAAATCTCACCACGACACACACAGCGCAAGCGTGAGGCCAGGGAAGCCTGACTGTGAGCCTGAGGCAGAGGTGGCATCAGCCCGCCCTGGCCTCCAGATCCAAACGCCAGCTCCACAGCACACGCAGGGAGTGAACCAGGCCCACAGATGCAGATTTCATCCCTCAAATGTCGACTTTAAAACGATGTCCAAGCCGACCACAACACAGGTCTGACTAGCAGAGGCAACACTGGGGGATTTGGGGCGTTATGCACAGTCGTCCAGGTGTAAATCTGCTACACGATTACTGGGTTTTCCCTGAAAATCCCCACACTCTGCAGCACGCACCTCGCAGCATCGAGCAAGCCCACGTCACACACACGTGCACTCCGGCCACGAGCTGACAGCCGGCTCTCGCTGGAACCCACATTTGCCGAGCTAGTCTGATCATGCACAAAGCCCGAGCACGGAAGGCAAACGGCAGCAGCCAGACACGCCGTGGGGCAGCAAAGTGCAGCCTCCGCCACCACGGGAACGCCGGGCCCGCACGCCAGGCCCACCTCTCACGCCAGGCCCCTGTGTCCTCAGCTCGTATGTCCACGCAGTTGCTCTCATTAGACAACAGAGATCTCCTTACACTGAACACCTCCAGCTTCAAGCTCGCCTTTGACAGCGCTCTCTGAAAGCACGCCTCATCTGTTCTGAGCAACCGAGCCACCTATGTGGCCTCATAGCTACCTATGAGACCCCCGGAACAGGCTCAGACACAAGAGTGTGACCACCGGGGCCACGCGCTGGGGCCTGGGCAGCCAGGCTTCCGAGTGCCACCGGGAGGAAGACGCTTCCCTGAATGTCAGCATCACTACTTGTGTAGATGCCGGCTTAGGCCTTCCAGTAAGAAGTTCTACACGCATGCTCATTCTTTCAGCTGCAGGTCACGGTAACGCCTGAAAATTAGCACGAGTCATTTCCTGATTATATCATAAAGGAAAGGCCTGGTGGTGTTTTCAAACTGTGTCCATTTTTCCCACAGAATCCTGAGGTTATTTTCTAGATTATTTTCCTCTCGTCTAGGTCCATGGAGTGGCAATTCCCCCACTGCCTTGGAGGCCCCTTTGTGCTCACTTCATGGAGCCTGCCAGGGCGTCCAGCCCGCCTTAGGTGGGCTCCTCCTCCAAGCAGGACCTCTGCCCTCTCCCGCTTTCCTCCCTTGTGCCAGCAGGGACACACACACACACACACACACACACACACACATGCACATGCACATAGGCACACATACCCTGTTATGGTTTATGTCTAGTTGTGCCCCCCAAAGCCTCATGCAATCATGGGGCGGGGACTTCTAGAGTCTGAGACCTGACTCATGATCCACTGGGATTATGTGTTTTAGTACGAATGGGATTATGGGTCTGAGTCCTTCTGGGATTATGGGTGTGGCCTAAGGCGGATAGGCTGAGGCATAGAGCCTGAATGTGATGTAAAGAGAGACAGAAAGAGAGAGACTCATGCTGCTGCTCTGCTGCCCTGGTTGGTCGGTTGCCTCTGTCGCGATTGTTGCTGTTCCGCCACCATG
>PVKN010034189.1:0-11880 GCA_004027915.1 Capromys pilorides
TTTTCTTAGTGAAGTCTTATATAATTTCTAATGCTGTTTTTTTTATTCTAGAATTATTCTGCATCACTGTTTTAAACAGTGAACTTAAAATTGAGCTACGTGAGGGTAAAAAGCTCACTAATATCCCTAAGACTCACTGTTTTGCTAAATTTATTTTTTTTATTTAAAAACAATATTCAAAGTTGGAAGTTATATGTAATTTACCTATTGAGCTTATTTTTAAAGAAAATACATTGATTAATGGGAGAATACAGCTGTTAATGTTATAACTGTTCATTGCATAAAATGTTATTAAAAATTCTCACATTTGAATTTCAAAAGGCTTGAGAAGGAGCATTCCATTTATTTATTTATTTATTTATTTATTTATTTATTTATTTATTATTATGGCCAGCTCAGCCTGCCCTGGGGGTGGGACTGGCACAGCATGTGGTGCCAAGGATCAAACTGCAGTCCATGCGGTTGCTTAAACTTGCCTAAACAGGCTCTTTAGACTGCTGAGCCATCTCACCAACCCAGCATTCCATCCTTTTAAAAGAATTTAATTTTAACTATTGTAGAATGATGAACAAATATTTTTAAAAATTAGAGAAAATCTAAGCTATGTCCTTTCTTAGTAATAATACTATGTAAGACCTAAATTATATATGCCATTCTTTAAACTCAGTTTAAAGAGAAACAGAAGTAGTCCAAAGTTAAAACGTACCTTCATTGTCTTTTTTCTTCTTTGTATATAGTACGGAGTCTACATGGTCTCACTACACAGTTGGTTCTCATAGTGATCCTCCTGTTCTCAAGAGCTGGGATTACAGGCATGCCACCACATTCAGTCTCAGTCAGCTTCTCAGTGTGCCCCAGGGGCATGGCCAGCACAGCACTGGGGATCCAATTCTTGTCTCTGCATCTGCCTAAGCAGGTGCTTTAACCTGCTGAGCTATCTGGCCATCCCTCACACCTTCATTTTAATGACATCGCTATATTAAATTTTAAAATTTTTAAATTATTTTTTAATATTTATTTGATTCACAAAGGCATAACATTTGTATATGAATAAAGAACCACCTAATGTTTACGACATGCATACATTATAAACCTTTTATATCAAGTTAAACATATTTATCTCATTGATTGTTTCTCTATGGTAAAAACATTCAAAGCGATTTCTTTAGCCTTGTGAAATATATAGTACATAATGATTATCTATAGGATCCATACTGTCCAGTTGTATCCTACAGCTTCTTGCTCTTTATTGTAACTTAGTACTTAGTAATTAATCTTCTGCCCTCTCCTACCCCTTCCTACTAACTTAAGCTTCTGGTAATCACAGTTCTTTCACCGTGGGAGTGAATCAGGGTCTCAAACATTGTCATGGAGCACTCTGCCTCTGAATATTAACCCAGCCCGATACATTTCTTCTCAGATATACATTCATGTTCATCGTGCTCTGTTTGGAATATCAATCTAAGCATAATGCCTTTGAGAAATAGAAATATCATGATATCTTACTCTATATGAAAAGTCTCTATTATTAGGCATACTTTCTTGCTATTTATTTTACTACCCTGCATTATAGTTTATTTCTAATAGTTTCTATAATTTAATAAAGTGATTGTCATGGCTTGTGTCTAGATATCTTCCTCAGTCCTCATGCAGTTGTAAATGGGCCTTTTACAGAGCTGACTAGATCTAGAGTGTTTGACACCGGGATTGATTCAAGGTGCAAAGCCAGGATAAGGGGTTCCAGGATCAAGGGTGTGAGGAATACCTGACCAAAGAAGCTTAGATAAGATATAAGGGACAGAAAGATCTGTGGTCATCCCTTGCTAGTTTTGCTATCTTTTTCCCACTATGAACTTTTCCTCCTCTATAATTTTAGTCTTTAATGCCACCCTGCCTTGGAACCAACCTCCACAAACTGTGAGCTAAATAAACCTTTTTGCCTTCAACTTTGAGTGTTATGTATTTTTGTCTTAGCAGGGAGAGAGAAGAAACTAATACAATCATTTTTAATTTTAATTCCCTTTGTAAATTCTAAAGTTGAGTTTTACAAAAACTAAACCCCTAAGCTTATCACTCAGGTAATAAAAAAACTACCTTAAGTGATTTCATAGTGAAAAATGACAAATTGCAGTGTCCACAGGCTCTATAGGGTCACATTACACAAATTGGACTCATACTCGTTCTCCTGTTTTCAGCCTCCCAAGCTCCGGGATTACAAGTGCATGCGACCACTCCCAGTCTCATTTGCTTTCTCACCGTGCACTATGGACAAGGCCAGCACAGCACACTGGGAATTGAGCCCTGGCCTCTGCATCTCCCTAAGCAGATGCTTTAATCCACTAAGCTATCTGGCTGGCCTGAAAAATACTTTTCTTAGACATTTTTAATTAATTCATAAATTCACTACTAATTAATGCAAATTTGTTGGTGTAATACTTACCTATTGCTGATAATCATATTATACCTAATTTAATGACTTGAAAAAGCACAACTTTATTATCCTTCAGTTTCCAAGGCTCAAGAGTCCAGATGTTTTCTAGGGAGGATGTACGCTACGGTGGAGGCTTTACCTAAAGTAGCCTTTCTTCACTCATGTAACTGCTTACAGCACTCAGTTGTTTATTGCAGTCCACTTTCTGATTGGCTGCTGGGTAGAGACAAACCACAAGCTCCTCACCACATGGCCTTCTGTGAGAAGAATCAGACTTTGGCAGTCATCAAAGCTATCAAAAGACTACCTTCTTGCAAGATGGGAATTGCACTTTGATACAACATGATCATGTCCATGTGTCTGCCTGTCAGTCTGTTGGCATGTCTGTCTGAATAACTCTCCATGCATATGTATATTAATATTTATAACTACAACTATATCTATATCTCTATCTATCATCTATCTATCTATCTATCTATCTATCTATCTATCTATCTATCTATCTATATCACCTCTGTGGTTTTCTATTGGTAGGAGCAACTCTGGGTACTGCTTACATTCCAGGAGAGTGGACTATGGAAAGATCTTTTACCACAAGGTGCAAAGTATAGGATCCTTCCTGCAGTGTGTCTATCACACAGCTCACTTGGATCAATTTTTCAGGGAGCTTTCTCTTGTAAGAAAATATATTTCAAGCAGTTTCATCATATTATGACTTCCGTCTTCTCTGCAGTACTCTGATAGTGAGAGGGGAAAGATGAAAAGAAACATCAAACTAATAGCACTTTGCCACTCATAAGTGTGGTTATGGGAAAACTGGAACAGTTAATGTTATGGGGAAGTCTGTATTAGCAAGGAGCCAGTCATGGACAATAGTTAAAATCATCAAAGTGTGAGCAGATTTTGGTTTTGAAAGTAAAAAGAATGAAATAGTATGCCAGGATTTGAAAATCCAGGAATAAGGAAGGAATAAAGCAAAGCCACCTCTCATAATAAATGAAAAGCAGACATACAACTGTTGAATTTCCAAGCCCAAATCTTATATTACATACTGTGCTTCTACACTGTCCTAATGCTTTATCAAAAACCGTCCTACAGTCAGTATAAACTGTATTTTTACGCTTTTCTCCAACGCTGAAGTGTACTAGATAGAGTGTTGTTTAACATGGCACACTAACATCCCAAGTTGCTAAAAGGGTGCTAGATACAGGAAAGGTGCTTAAAATATAAAATCTTACTACTTTTAAGTAATCTTCAGAGTACTTAGTTCCTTCCTTGGTATAAGTTTTCACTAGAGAGAAGCTGAAACGATCTCTGCTAGGTCTTCAGAAATTTTTTTTCTGGGACAAACTATTCCTTAAGTTTTCTGTAAGCTTTTTAGATGTAAAGTAGGCTAGAGCTTGCTGAAGGCAAAAAAAAACATTTGGTGCATTTTTTTTAAAGATATATTATTGGTTTTCTAAATTATCTTTTTAAAATGTATTTGAGCAGGGTCCCACTGCACAGCTCAGACTCATAGTGATCCTCTTGTTTTCAGCCTCCCCAGCACTGGGACTACAGGCATTCACAGCTCAGTACACCTGGGGGCAAGGCCAGTGTGGCATGCAGTATCAGGGATCGAACTCTGATCCCTGAGCTTGCCTAAGCAGGTGCTTAGTCTGCTGAGCTATATCGCCAGCCTTTGGTACATTTTTAATGAGAAAATATTACACTTTCAAAGGTGTTTCAATGGGCTGACCAGATAGCTCAGTGGATTAAAGCACCTGCAAGCAGGTGCAGGGGCCAGAGTTTCAATCCCCAGGGACAGCAGTGCTGACCCCACCCCCAGGGCATGCCAAGACAGCAATTGAGACTGGGTGTGGTGGCACATACCTGTAATCCCAGCTCTTGGGAGGCTGTAAACAGGCGGATCACTAGGAGTCCAGTCTAGTAGGGAGACACTGAGCATCCTGTAGACTCTTCCCAAAATCAAAAAAAAAATTTAAAAAAGGCGTTTCAAGAAAAAAAAAAATGACCTGAGAATTGAGAGTTTAGCCTTACTACCCCTGGTAAGATGCCAGGGACACTGAGGCCCTGCTCTAGGGTCCATGTTTTGCCAAAGCAGCCCAGAGACTGCGATTATTTCACTAAAGATTCTTAAACAAAATAAGTCCAAATATTGGAAAACAGCTGTGCAATTTTTTGTAAGCAAACTACATAACCAAATGACTACTTGTAGAGGGCTTCTCAATTCTAAGGGCTAACATTAATTGCATTTAAAAAAAATACATTATGGCCACTCAGCCTGCCCTAGGGGTGTCTCTGGCACAGCATGTGGTGCCAGGGATTAAACCGTGGTCCCTGTGGCTGCCTACACTTGCCTAAGCAGGTGCTTTAGACTGCTAAGCCATCTTGCTGGCCCAGTTGCATTGAAATTTAAGAGATGTCTTAACTAGTTGCTAAATATAAACTTTGGTTGGAAAGTTTTCTGTAGGTCAGTGGCACAGCACCTGCCAGGCAAGTGCACGGTCCATCCTGAGTTCTATTCCCAGTCCCAAAAAGATAGATAGATAGATAGATAAATAAATAAATAAATAAATAAATAAATAAATAGCTTAAAAACATAAGAATTGTTTAGTTTTCATTTTTGTAATCCTGCTATAGACATCTGTTAGGCCTCAAAGATATTCTGATGACTTTATGGTGAGTCAACTTCAGGATAAAGTAGAAGTAACTTCTTTCCAGTTCCAAATAGAAATTCTGATTCACAATTTCCAATTCTAAAGGTGCTTTTTGAAAGGGAAAAAAGGAAGAATACAATTGGAAGTTTCACTCAGTACTCCCTGACACCATGCTGGATTTGCTTTTCCAAGGCGAATCTTTGAATATTCAGTAAGACTTCCATCCCCTCATGAAAACTCCACAACCATGCTGGGGAAACAACAAATTTAGTTTGGTACTGTGGTGTGAGAAATACTGTAACTGAAATCTAATTCATTAAACTCGATTTAACTTACATAATACTTTATAATATCATTTCCTACCACAAAAGTAAGACTTGTGAAATTAAAATGTCCTCATTCTTAAAGTTTCAAAATTATATTTCATTTAGGAGATTATAAAAAGGAGTTGCCAGAGCCAGCGGTATAGATCAGTGGACTAAGCACTTGCTTAGGGAAGTGCAGGGACCAGATTTTGATCCCAGGCACCGCATGCCACGCTGGCCCTGCTGTCGGGCACGTTGAGTAGGTGATAGAATCAGGGTGTGATGACACATGCCTGTAATCCCATCACTTGGGAAGCAGAAAACAGGAGGATCACTATGAGTCAGAACTACATAGTAAGACCCTGCACAAAAAATAAATAAATAAAAAGGAGTGGCCATTTTCCAGTAAAGAAGTTTGATAACATGTGACAGATGCTTATATTGCTGTTTTGTGACTTTATACCAATTTATCTTTAGTGTCAAATTTTATACCTGTATTTTGGTGAGCTTACAAGGACTTCATTAACTTTCTTTTTAGCTATCTATCTATCATTTATCAATAATCTATCTATCTATCTATCTATCTATCTATCTATCTATCTATCTATCTGAATGCCACTAATGTTGGGTATTGTGTTGGTAGATATGTGTATTAACTATTTACAATACTGTTGCTTTTATGCCTGGAGTTATGAGAATTTTCAAATGCCCTAATTGTTTAATTTTAACTTCATACTGCACTCTAGTGGGGAATGAGATCAATGCAAAACTGTTTCTGTGTTGATGTTTAATAGCACTATGTACTATGTGTAATTTATACAATGAAATATAGAAGAATGTAACATAATTTTCACAAAGGTTAAATGCTATCAATTTAATTTATGTATTTTACAATATAGATATTTACTATTTTCCATGACAACAAAACATCTTTCCTCAAATTGATCTTTAACAGGGAAAATTTACTAGGAACTGGATAATCTGATTTCTTGCCGCATATTTGGAATAAATGGAAATACAAACATGTATATAGAGATATAACAGATACTATATAAACCTTAATATAAAGAAATGCTAGGGTCAGCAAGATAGCTCAGTAGAATAAGCACTTAGGCAAGCGAAAGGGCTGAGGTTCGATCCCTGACACTACATACTGAGCTGGCCCCACCCCCAGGTGTGCTGAGGCAGCAACTGAGTCCCGGGATGGTGATGCATACCTGTAATCCCAGTGCTGGGGAGGTTGAAAACAGGAGGATCACTACAGGAGGATCACAATCTAATCTGTGTAGTGAGAACCTTCACACACACACACACACACACACACACCCCTAAAAAAACACTAAAAGAAAAAAAAAAGGAATGTTGAATGAAAGAGTTAATTACTATCTTAACAAAGAAGAGGATTAAGATGCAAATTTTAAAAAAATAATTTTAATGAGAAAATAAAGATAAAATAGCAATGAAATTTTAAAATATTTACTTGCAATGTTCTATGTCTGGTCTTAATTTTATTGACCCTTTTTATTGAATCCCTGTACAGACATTTTAATAACAATGGCTTTGTCATCATTAATGCCATCTTTTGAATTACTGAATAGTGTTTAAAATATTTTTCCTAAAATTACTTCAAATTAAATTTAGTGCTTTAAAATATTTTCATGTGATATTGCCTATAGCAATTTTATTGCAAGTACAAATGTTGTTTCATAATGTTAATAAAGTGTATTTTTCTACTTTGCTGTATAAATGCTTTTCATGATTTCTACAGTTTTGCTAAATTGTTTTTTTGAGACAGAGTCTCACTGTGCGGGTCAAATTGGTCTTCAGTTCTCTCCATATCCCAGGCTGGACTTGATCTTGTGGAAGTCTTCCTGCCTCAACCTCCTCAGGGCTCAGAGGACTGCTATGTGCCGCCACATCCCACATGTTTTACTGATTTTTAAAGTGTTTTCTAAAAATTTTATTCATCTATTCTAGATGAATTCTATAATTATAATATTGCAATCATTGCCTTGAAAAATCTAGATTTCTTTTATTGAGTCACAAATGTTGCCTAAGAGCTACAGGCTCCAAAGAAATCTGTTCAAATTGCTCTGTGAATGGTCTGACTCAATGCAGCTTCCTCACATAGTGTTTTTCTTCACATAAAGCTATTGAGAATCTATGATAGAGTAGACTCTGTTAGGGCTTCAATATTGAATGAATTATTTTCCAAAGATGATTATTTAGAACAAGGCTTTGTTATATTTGGATCATAAGGTGAGGTTTTCCATTATTTCCTCAGTGAAATTAGTTTCAAAAGAAATGGACAAACCATTCCTTAGGGTGAATGTATTCAATATGTATCACAAACATGTACTAGAATATATAGCCAATTGCAGTTCTCTATCACCAACTGCATTTTGAGTAAATATATTTAAGCTTTAAAGATTTAGAGCTACATATCAAATAAATTTATGTGAGTTTGGTTTTTAACAAAATTACTGCTGTTGCCCTCACTAGTCCTCTTTCAACTTTATCACCTTAAAGTGTCTCTACATAAATTCCTTTTACTTTTCTGTTTGCACAATTATACCCCCTAGGTGTGGTGTGACATAAAGATCTCTACCTTAGTTACTTTTTCATTGCTGGGATAAAACCTGTGACATGCATAATTTTAAGGAGGAAAGTTTTCTTTTAGCTCGTGGTTTGTAGAGGTTTCAGTTCATCGTCATTTGGCTCCAAGGTGGGTGGCAAGGCAGGGTGGCATGCCACAGTCCTGGCCAGCTTCCATCATTCCCTTCATAGTCCAAGTTACAAGCCTTTGGGTTGGTGCCATCCAATCCACCTAGAATGCGCTTCCCATCACCCCCACCCAGAATAATGCTAAACTAATCAGTGGACTATGCCAGTTAACACACATTCTTCGTCCATCTTCAGGCAGTATAATCCAGCAACCTCTGAAAAGCCCACCTCCGAGTGCATAAAGCTTTGGAGGGACATCTAGACACAAACCACTACATTTTCTAAGGAGTTTTTAGTACTTAATGTGCATTTTGTTGCTATTTATGAGAGTATACCTGTGATAAACTCTTCTAGTGTCACAAGTCTCTATCTCTTTAGCTTGAAAACATTATAGGATAGGAAGAACCATTGCAAAAATAATCATATCTTAGTCTGCTTATACCACATAGTATTGTGTAACTTCATAAGCCATATATAAAACTTCTTACAACTTGGTCTCCTTTAGTCGACACTACCTGTTACCAAGTGTCATTTCAAATCCCCTTCGAACCTCAACCTTTTTGGAGATGTTAGAGCTTATCACCTTTGCACAGTCACAGATTCAAAAGCCAGGGATGACACTGACCAAGGACAAGATAATGAGACCTGATTTGGTAACTTTGGAATCATTAGTTAATAGGCAAAGTTGAATCAGAGAGAATGGCTTAGAACTGTGCTCCATGTTAGATTCTTGGTCCTTTCCTCTCTGAACTGAGTATAACTACTCAGACACAGGAAATGCACAGGGGACCCGAGTCTGACATCAAAGGATGGGGTCCCTCACTCCGCGATTTCATATTTAGCAACTGAGAAGATGAGATAATGTGACTGCAGATGAAATTAAGATAAGAGCAAAGATAGTTGAACATGTAAGAGGCAATGGCCTAGCTCCTCATCCTCCCAGTTACATGATTTACTTTCCATGTTATAGACTGAATGAATTAGGGGTATAGAAAACAAGTTTCTTTCTCAGTTCTTTCAGAAAACACTGAGATTACAGAGAAGTTCCTGTACTACCAACAAGAAGTTTTATCTCAGTCCAGCTCTATTTCTCCACTTGTTTTAAAAAATCTTTTATTTATGTATGTATGTATGTATGTATGTACGTATGCATTTGTTCATTTACTTATTTATTTATTTACTTATTTATTTGGTACAGAACCTTGCTATGTAGCTTAAATCATAAAGATACTCCTCTCAGCCTCTCCAGCACTGGAATTATAGGTGTGTGCCACCGTGCTAGGTTTCCATGCTGGCTCAGCAGGGGGCTGCCACAGGATGCAGTACTGGGGATAGAAATGATGTCTTTGCGCTCACCAGGGAGGTGCTTAGACTGCCAAGCTATCTCCCCTGCCCTGTTTTTCCACTCTTAAAACAATGTAAATAAATCTTTCTTTGTTAGAATGGCCTTAGATTGGCAGAAATGGTGGAAAGTTAGTTGAGTTTCCACATTCTCCTCAGTGTCTTCTGTGGTTACTTTCCCACATTGGTGTGGTTCATTTGTCACAACAACTGGACCAATACAAAGCCATTTTAAATATGAATCTGTATTTTATTTGGGCTGCATTAATTTTTACTACTATGTTCTTTTTCTGTTTCAGATAATACTCAGGATTTCATTTAGTCTGAGTATATTCTTAGGCTCCACAGTGCTGTGACAAACTTCTTTGACTTCTCTTGATTTTCAGGATCTTCATTGTTTTGATGAGTATTTTTCAGGTCTTTTGTAGAATGGCCCTTAATTACTGTTTTTCTAATGCTTTTTACACATTGTCATGGATTATATGTTCTTACACAGAAGACCACAGAGTCAAAGAAACAGTTTTAATACATCATGCCACAGATCCATTCTCTCAGCGTGACATCATTGTCACCAACTGGATTATGTAGCTAAGGTAGCATTCTTCAGACATCTCCACTGTTATCCCATTTCTAATGATATGTCCCACTTGTTCATTTTCTGTGCTATACTACTTGATAGGAGGCTATTAAGCATGGTTTACATGTAAGGGGTAAGAAGTTGCCTTATGCTTCCTCAAGCAGGGAGAACCTGGTGAAATTTGTAATACTTCTCCATGAGGCGTTAGTATCATCTTTCCCATCTTTTAAAATATCAGTGTGTACACTGATACCTCAGTACATGTACACTTTTGTTTGATTCACCAACAGCAGCTTTTGGAAAATTTTATTTGCATTTTCACATTATACTTTAGATGACAAACAGTACTGTGGTCACTTTTCTTGCACAAATAGGAGCGGGGCCAGAAACAGGAATCAGAGATCTGATGAAGTTTGTGAAACGCTGCATCACTATCCACAGGCCATCGATACAATAGATTATAATCTTATACTATTTAAGCTTTTTGTTCAACTTTGGTCATTGGGAGTTTTTTCATTAGTATCTGAACTTTCGACTCTTTGGGCAACACTAGATTTTGAAGATACTGTATGATTAGTTTGTCATAGTGGGGATGGCATGAGTTAGGGAGGATGAGCATTTCTCACAGCAGTTTGGTGCAAGCGACAGTATCTCTCTTATGAAAATCATGTGTTAAGTAAATCAGCTACAAAAGCCACAGTGCAGCCCATGGTGGGAAATAAACATGTTTCAAATTGTATTGTTATACATTCTCAGATGTAATGCTACACATATCTTACAAAAAATAGGCTGTTTTCTGAGCCGCTTTTAAATTAATTATTCTTGTGAATCTGGATGATGAATTCTACATGTGCATTGAGAAAATGAAAACACACACTAGCTAAGGACAAATCTCTACAATTATCAGCACAGCACAACTCTAGCTTTTGAATTTAATAAGTGATACAATTTAGAGCCATGTTACTGTGTCCAGCTGAATGTCTTCGTAGTGTCCCTGTAGTTCTGGTGGATAACGTTAGATTTTAAAAATATGGACAAACTGGTGAGACATATTGGGTTCCAAGGCTTTTGATTGAAGCTTATGTAAGATCACTGTTTTCCCCTCTAGGAAACTCATATGAGCAGAACTATCAATTTGGGAGGAAAATTCATATATGCATATTGGCTTCTACATCAGACAGTGCCATTGGAATTATAGCTTTCTTGAAAAATTTATAAATTTTTTTATGTCATAATCCACTTGCTAGAATTCATTTAAGATTTCCTTTTCTCTAAGCATTTTTCTAGACCACTATTCTTATATTTCTGCTTCCCTGGAGAGACATATCTTACACCTCACGACATTAATTGTTCATGCTGTCAAGTTACATAGTCTTCAGTTCTTCTGTAAAGCTGAAAACCCCTTATGAATAAAGAAATTAAGCTTGTAGCCTTGAAAAAATTTCTTCTCCAATATTTTCCCCTGCTCACTCACTGAAAAACATTCTTATTTTGTGGATCAAGGTAGAAATGTGAATCAAGTGAAAAAAAAAATGCTTGCGACCAAACAAATGCATATATTTGGCAGAATGATATGACATAAGGGTTCACCCTCTGGGACTGCCTTTACCCTGTTTTAACAAACCTATCATAGTGCATGCCTGTAATCCCAGCACTTGGGAGGCTGAGACAGGAGGATCAATGTACATTTGAGACCAGTCTGGGCTACAAAAGTGAGCTGAAGGCCAGCTGGAACTGCACAGCAAGACCCTGTCTCAAAAAGACTAACTAACTAACTAACCAACTAACTAACTAACTAACTAACTAAATAAATAAATAAACAAATAAATAGAAATTTTTTAA
>PVKN010034190.1:0-11880 GCA_004027915.1 Capromys pilorides
GAAACCTCCAGCAACTGTGAGCTAAATAAATCTTTCTTTCCTTCATTTTGAGTGTCAGGTATTTGTCCCAGCAATGAGTAAAAAGTAACTAAGACAGGTAGTTAGTAGTATAAAAGCTTGGATGAGGGTTAGTAAGCCATCTAGGAAGTACAGGATAGATATTTGTCTGTCACATTACTGGTGGAATGAACATAAGATTCATACTACATTCTGTCACACACATAGGCAGTTACTAGCAAAGTAGTCTAAACAGAGCCAGACCAGGTGATATGAGTGAAACTCTTCATTTAGGGCACAAAATGCCTTGGCTTTGTTGTGGTTTACATCTAAAGGTTCCCTCCTAATCTCAGGTAGTTGGAGAATGATTGGCTCTTAGGGGTGTTATACTCTTTGGTTGATGAGTTTGTCTCTAAATGCATGGTTAGGAGGTAGAGCCTGTTGGATGGTGGTCACTGGGGGCATAAACTGGGACAGTCTATTCTGGTGTCTAGCTCATCCCTTCTCTCTCTGCACCCTGGCTACCATGGGATCATCAGCTGTTCTCTGTCCATGCTGTTCCCTGTGCCTGATTCTACTTTAAGGCAGATCATGGATCAAAGCTGTGAGCTAAAATAAACCTCCCTTTGCAAAGTTATGAGTGTCTGGGATTTTGTCCAAGTGAAAGAAACGTAAGCAAGACAGGCTCCAATATGGTTCCACGTGGCCTTGCAAAGGGTTGTGGGAACCTTGGCCATGAGCTCTGTTTGAAAGGAAAGACCCAGCATTCTCCTAATGGAGGACTGTCCCATGCTTTGATGTGGGGCTTTGTATTCTGTTCAGTGTGTTACACACAGAAATTCTCCTGGGAATCAGGCTTATCAGGGTGTAGCTCTGGGTTTCAGGTGCAGTGGAGGGCACTCTGGATTCTGTTTCTGCAAAGGTGAGGAAGCATGCCTAGTGAACTTTAGGTTACTTTGTACAAGATCACTGTGCTAAGTTTGTGTTAGCATGTCCTCCTGTTATTCCACATAAATGACAAAATATTGGTTGATGATGGTCATAAATTCTAGTTGGAATTATGGTGTCCTCTTCTAGAGTGTGGCTCTCTAATGAGAGTGTGTCTGGTCACCCTCGGTCCATGTGTCCCGGATCAGCCATGCTGATCAGCACCGTGTCTCTCGATACTGTGTATGCTAAAAGCTCTTCATGTAACTAAGAAGCTGGAAGGCCAAAGGACAGTGTAGGGAGTGAAGTCCTAGTGGCTCGCAGAGCCAACTAAGTAGGCAAGAGAGATGATAAGTGAGCAGTTTAATAACATCACATCAGGTACTGACAGATGCCATAAAGAAAACTGAAGCGTTGTGAAGAGGCAGGGTCTGAGGTCACTTTGTTTAAGGTATTTAGGATGATCTCTTAAGTGGCATGAGAGTAGGAACTCCAGTGAGGGGAAAGTGTTGCCTGAGAAGCAGAAGCAAGCACACAGGTAACAGGTGTCAGGTGCGAGATGTGCAAACAAGAAAACAGGAGGCATACAATAACTGCTTCTGGGTCCCTAGGTTTGAACTCAGACAAGCACTTATTCTACTGAGCTATCTCCCCAACCACCTTTTTTGTATTTTAGGGAAGGGTCTATAGGGTGTTCAGGATCTCACTACAAGATTGGACTCCGCCTATTTACAGCCTCCCAGGAGCTGAAATTACAGGCATGCACCACCATGTCCAGTCTCAATTGCCATCTCAATATGTCCCAGGGACAGGGCCAGCACTACAGGCCCTGGGGATTGAACCCTTGGCCCCTTAATCAGCTGAGCTTTTTGGCCAGCCCTCCTTTTGGTGTTTCTTTGTACATCTATAACTCCACGTCCTCCTTTACTTTTCTCTCTCTTACTTTCTTATCTCTTTCCTCTCTACCTTCTCTTCCTCCTTTTTCCTTCCCATCCTCTTTTTGAATGAACAGACCATGTACCATGCACCTTTGTACAATATTTAAAATTTTTCCTGTTCAAATTTCTTTAATATGTTTCATTTTTGCGCACTTACAGAGCAATCACAGCTCAGGGGTGCATCCCATTGATTTCAATTGGCCTTTGATAAACAAACCCTACACAGGGTTCCAGTCTCTTCCAGTATTCAAACTGACATTGTCGTGAACATCCCGACAGGTTCTGACTATGTGTGCTTGTGAGTGAGAGTAGACATGAAAGTCCTCACATCCAAATGATAGGTAAAATGAAGTGTACTTTTCTAATTAGGATATACATTGCTGAAGTGCCTACAAAAAGGTTACGCTAATTTATATTCTTGCCACACTTCATAAGAGTTCCTGTCTTCTGAGACTCTCATGAACATTAAGCATTAATAGTCATTTACCTCTTCGTCAGATGATAAATAAAGATTGCATCTCCTTGGTGTTATAATTTGTATTTATTGTGAGATTAGATCTTTTCCCATGCTTATTGGTCATTGATTATAGTGAAGGGGCTAATTACTAATTGAAGATAGGAATCCTACTCTACTTTCTGTTTAATGCCAAGGGCTGCTACTAGTGTGGAATTATGTCCTGAAAGGATTAGGGAAATGTGTCCCTTCCTCCTGAGACTTTACTGCCATCTATCAGAAAAATTGCTGCTCTAAACAAACATGTCCAGGATGACTGCAGTAGAAATGGCTAAGTGTGTCCTGGAAAGTTGTGTGGAGCTCAACTTGCCTTCTGTGTGGGGCAGCCCTACTTCTCCTCAGGGTTTAGCTCCTGAGTCTCAGCCAAGTGAGCTGTGTGGCCTTGACCTCACTAGCACTAATTCATTGTGCCTCAGTTTCCAGGCTGAATCTAAGACTTGGTCTTATTTTTTTTCCTCCCTAAATCCTTTGGGGCTGTGTTGGTTTTCCTATTCTGGGTCATTTCCTGTACCTTCCACCTTGACACTTTGAGCAAACCAGTGGGTGTCACATGGTCACCTTCTAGATAGGTAGATGTCATCTCTATTTTCCAACCTATTATTTAGAGCTACAGCGCCACCAGTATTCCTAAAAACTTAGCAGACTTTTTTATCCATATAGTTCATTTCTGTTTAAAAACATGTAACTCTTGTTTTCTTTTTAGAATAAAGTTGCCCTTCTAAGTTATTTCATGGCACCTGTAATAGGTAACACTCATTATATACTGTGTTTATGAAAGGCAGGATACTTTTCTTAGCTCTTAGCATGCATGAGCTCATTTTTAATTTCATTCATTAAATAAATTAGACACTGCCTACTACTTAGATCACTATTTTCTGATTGGTGTCTAACTTACTTTCTCATTTGTAGAACTGAATATCCTACATGCACTAGTTAAAGGAGGAGAAACTTACAGTTTCTGACTAGCAGTTTGTACAGGTTTCAGTCTGTAGTGGGCTGGCTCCAAGGCAGGTCAACACAGCAAAGGAGAAAGAGTATATGGCCGTGTAGGCATGCAGCGGCGGCCACCAAGGGAGGAGGAGGGAGCTATGCCCACAGGCTCTGCTCATTGTGACCTCCCAACATCGCCCCAGCTGTAAATGCATCAACAGACTAATCCAGTATCACATACCCGTGATCCAGGCACCCCTCCAAAACCCCACAGGAGGCTTTGAGCGGCCATCTAGATCCAAGCCATAACAGTGTCACTATTACTGGTAGTGTTTTCAGGGACAGCTGACTAAGGGTTGGTTGTAGACAAAGGAAGCCAAAGCTAGCAAATGTACACTTAAGGTTTAGGGCAAACTCCCTTTGCTATTTTTTGACTTGGAGGAGGTAGTGAGTTTACTTATTCAGAACTCTAATGGAGGAGCTTAATGCCATCCGGCAACCTCCGCAGTAACTCAGCCCTCCAGAGGCTTGAGCTAATTCACACTCTTTAGCTCCAGAATAAACTGATGAGGCTTGCTGAAGCCCATTTCCTCTGAAGGAGGTCCCTGTCGACCTCCCTTTAAAAGTGTACAAAGTTCATGGCTCCCCGGGATCTACTGAGCAAATGTCACCTGCTTCTGCTATAACTCAGTCCAGCAAAAAATTGAGTAGAGGACTCTATTCAAAAATACCCAGGTGAGAATGCCTATGTATAGAGTGTGGCCAGGCCCAGGGAAAGTACAAGAACACTTTGCGGCCAATACACTGTGCTGGGACCTGGGCCCTAAAGCAGCCTCAGAAACCATCAGACTGAAAAAAACCCTTTATTTTCAAGACGTGGAAACCAAAACTTGAAGGACAGGGAAGGAGCAGTTAGTGGTGTGACCAAACTCACACAGCTGCTCACCCTGATGCCCAGAATTGTGCCCTTCCCACAGCGCACGGTCCCCTTGCATTTAGAGACAAAGGCCTGGTTTTAACGCCCGACCTGTTGCAATTGATCATGGCGATGGGGCAAATCACTTCATCCACTCGCACAGGGATCAGGTTTCTAAAGATTCTTGGCTCCTTCATGTTCAGTGACCCAGCTATAAGTTTCTTTTCTAACCCTGGCTCTTTCCTTTCAGTCCCCACATCCACTGGCCATCTGCACAGGACTTAAGAACGGCCTTTGTGAGAGGTCTCAGCCTGTGTCGGCCACAGTCCCAGGGCCACCCAGGCAGATTTATAGCTTGGAGATTTCTCTGAGCAGTGCTTTGACAAGGGAAATGGCCAGCAGCCAGCATCCAAAACCAAACAATTGTCAGAAGGCTGGGGAAAGAAAAATAAACGTTGAGCAGAGCAGGGAACTCAATAGCTATTTCAGGGGAGTAGAAGGCGTTCTTTATGGTCATTTCATCTGGAGCATCAGAGCATGCCTGAAGCGGAGGGCCTGCACTTTCCTATCCCTTCCTACCCCTTCCTGACCTCAGTGCCCGGGCTTCAGTACTCAGCCCTGATGGTCTGCATGGCTCAGGCTCTTGGGCCAGCACCAGTGCTGGGGTCCTGCTGCTGAGGGCACCCTTTGAGGCCCTTAGCATGTCAGAGACACAATGTCAGCTCTAGCTACACACACTGGCAGCACACGGGACTTAGCTGCTGCTCTTCTTAAAACACACAAATGTGGTTTTCAAGCTCGGAGCTTGATGATGTGTATTCGCTTTCTTGACCAATTACTCTCTGCATCCAATCCACTACTCTGGGGAGGCTGACAAGCTTTTATTTTTCAGAGATTGGGAATCTTAGAAAAGCAACTTATTTTCACCGTCTTCCTTTATCTAAAGACGAGATTGCTTCTACTCCCACCTCTCTGTATATGCTCATACTTTCATCTCTTCTTATATGCTGTATGGGGGTGCTGGGATACAAATGTTATGTATTCAGGCCATCCAGACTCTATCTGTGTAGAGATTCTATCACGGCAAATACAATCTTGCCAATTTGGATTCCCCAGGTATTGAATTATTTTCAGATTTTTCTCTCCCTTTTCTCATTTTTACATTTCTTTTTCTTTCCCAGTTCTTTCTCCCTCCTCTTTCACTTCTTTCATCGAAATGCTTTGTCTCTAAGAACATAACAAATTCATGAGTAGAAATAAATTTCATAAATATTTATTTTTTATTGTTACCTTCTTATATTTAATTAATTTTCTTATGAAAAAGGCATTGGAAATTTGAAAAAAAATCTGTGGCAGAGGAAAAGAAAAATGTTTTATCCACAAAAGAAATTAAAGTAACCTGGAAACAGAATAAGAAATATCGATTTCAAAGTATTCTCTCAAACACAAATGGCTTCTGAGGTTCAAGTCAGCATGTTTATTCATAAAAGATAGTGGAGCAAGAAATGTTTATTTCAAAGTAGTCTTTCAAGCAAAAATATCTTCAGAGTTTTCAGGTAAGTGTGTTTGTTCACTTTGGGGCACTTTAGGATGGTAGGGTCTATGCCTGAACTAGAATATCATACCTATAATTATTCAAATTAAGTGATATAATTTCCCTTTTATACTAGTCAAATCTAGACCCAGTTTTAGATACTGGGTCAATAAATGCACATCTTATCATTCATGTTTTTATTCCCTTTACCTGGTGAAACTGATGCTTATCCTAGAATACTTTAGTCCCTCAGCACAGTGAACAATTGTTACTTCTCAAGGCTACTCATTGTTTTTAGAGTAAAGCAAATATTCTCATAACACATGCTACTCTACTTGATTTATTCTCAGCTTGCAGTTTTCTTTATTCTTACATTTATGTTGGCCTCACCTGCTCTTATTCTCATGGAGGTATTGTACCCTGTCATCCACTCCCATCCATGCACTTTTGCTCATTCCAAATTTTTTCCAGTCTTTGACAACACCCCATTCATTGGCCAAGGCTTTGATTAAACTTTCTTTCCTAAATTTTCAAATCTGACTTTAAATGCCTTGCTCTGTTTCTCATAGTACTTCATGTGAATTTCTGCTAAGGTAGGCTGACTTCTGGAGTTTGGGTCTGAAATGATTTCCAGCTTTTCATGTATGAAGGGCTTAGCCTCCCAGTTGTTGGGAAGTAGTGGAACTTGGAAGATGTGGGGCCCCACTGTAGGAAGTTAGGTCAGTGGAGCAGTTCCCGAGGGGATATCGGAAACCTCAGTCTCTTCCTGTCTTCTTCATCTCCCTGGCCACTTCCTGTTGCTCACTACACATCGCCGCCATGATGCTGTGCCTCACCATAGGCCCAAAAGCAATTGGCCAAACAACCATGGATGGACATCCCCCCAAACCGTGAGTCAAACTGAACTCTTTCTTTTCATAAATTGATTTATCTCATATATTTGTTACAATAACAGAAAGCTGACTGACATAGTGATTTTGGTTCTAGTTTTTCCCAGTCTCTGTTTGCGCATGTGAACCTGGCATTATTGCAACTTTATGATGGTTGTGCTAATCATAATACTTAGCCACATATCTGCTTATTGTTGGAGTTAGATACTGTACTGATTGATACATTGTTTAAACTTGAGAAGTTTGAAAGTTTAATTAAGTGATTCAGCAGGGATCCAGGATCTGTTTGTAAACATCCTCATCCTGTGCAAGAGGAGGGCATGGACATTGTGTGAGTTCTACACCTCCCACCCCAGGGTAGCTTGTTTATAATATAAGGAGGAGAGAGAGGCTGGCTAGAAGCTGCAGCTTTTGGTCTTCCCTTTGCTCTTCCTCTGTCTTCTGCTGCCATGAACTGCTGCTCTCTACCATGTACTACTCTGCCTGGGAGCCAGTTGTGCATTGACTAAAACTTCCATAAACTATGAGCTAAGTAAACCTTTCCTTTCTTAATTTTGGTTGTCAAGTGTTTTGTTTCAGCAACGAGCAAAATGTAACTAAGCCAGACACATATGTCCTTTCACTGGACTGAGGAACATCATGGGATTATCCAACGGTTAGAATATTCCTGTCACACTGATGGCTGAAAGTTAAGGAATTTGGTGACTTTCATTTCATTTCATATGAGTGAAAAGATTTGAGGATTTTTGTCATGTGGTCACAGGCCCTTCCTCATATTTTCTTGACAGAGAAAGAGAAAAAGGAGTCAGAAGACAGTGCAAAGTGAGGGTCAAGTTTATTTGCAACTGGCAGAAATACAAAAACACTCTGAGGAGTGGGGGTCCCATACTTGGGTACCTGTTGCGCACAGACAGTGTTCCTGTTTTTATGGGGTGGAGTTGGTGGTTCCTCCCTCTGGAGGAAGCCCCATGTGATTGTTTGGCTTGCTGTTAGGGTTTTGGGTCTCATAGGCTAATAGAGGAACTTGGATAGACATTGCAACAATAAGTGTGGACAATGTTATAAAAGCAAAATGGTAGACTGCCTATTGTTCATATTCTTGGAATACCGTAGAGGCTGTTCTTCCTCCTAAACTCTAAAGGTCTAGCTAGTATCCTCTTTATTGACCCTACCTGGACATCTATCTATACTGTTGTAGTGGTGTATATGTAATAGCATAGAGGTTGACTTTCACCTTTAGGCATTTGCTGTTTCCCTTCCCTCCCTCTCCTCTCCTTTCCCCTCACTTTTTCCTTTTCTTTTTGCTTGCCTTGCCTTGCATTTCTTTTTCTTCCATTCTCTTCCTTTTCTTTCCTTCTGTTTCCAGAAATCTGCATTTGATTTTGTTTCTTTCTAGCATTTACAGTGTAAATGGCATCTTGTGTTCTTAGAGAAAGGAAGGACCTCACATGTTGACTTAGATTAGTTCTCTCTCTTTAGTATTACAGCAAAGTGCTGTTTAATTTTTGTCTCTATATTGTTTGTTCCTCTCTTTTTGTAGGCAGTGCTCTGATTTTTTTTGGGGGAAATTGTGTATTACCTACTCTTATTTGTGCTAGGATGAAAAAAATGAGATGCTGTGCAAAAAACTTAAGGCATGCGAGTACACAGCTATTAGCTTAGACATAGTTCCCTATATGCCTTGCTTGCTTCACCTGGTCTTGTCGCTGTTCAGAGCACGTGAGGGTCACACAATCCCTGTCTCCCAGAATGGACACTGGGCCAAAACCAGGTATTCCACTGGCCACTATGACTGACTGGAAGTTGTGTAACATAATCAGAGCCAGTGAGAGTCTACTTTGGAATTTTTATTGGCATTTGTGGGACAATAGGTGCTTATGTTGGTGGAGCTAGAATGAGGAAAATGTAAGTCTGGCAATACTGCGGTAACTTCTAGGACAGCATGCAGGAGAATGGAGTCACAGCAGTTGAGCAATCTTGACATGCAGAAGATTTGTCTTGGAAAGAGTTGCTAAGCATTAGATTTGGTGTGTGCCTAGATCTTTAGGTACATAGTAAATAAATAAATAAATAAATAAATAAATAAATAAATCACACACACACACACACGCATACACACTTTTTAAATCTTTATGCAAGTTTGATAGTTCAATTCAGGCTTCCTTTTTATTTGTATTTAAAATAATTCTTTGAAGGACTAAGAGATGGCTAAAGTTCATAGAAGTTGAAGATTATTCTTGGTAACACAAGGTTAGTGACACACATAGGGCAAGGCTAGATTTATGTAGTTCCTTATACAATGTCCCACTGTGCATTTCCTTAATATCACATAATGGTGCAGGCTCTGAAGCACTTATTTAAAGTATATTTGAGGCTGGGGAGATAGCTCAGCAGCATAAGCATCTGCATGGCAAGCATAAGGTCTTGATTTCAATCACTGATACCTAAAAAAAATAATAGTAATAAAATAGAGTATATTTGACAAGGTCACAAATTAAAGATATTTAGGAACCAAATTTTTATGCTTGACTTTTGAAACAAAAGTTATTAATTTCAGATTTATTTTCTGCTCAATTTATAATGCTAAGGCAATAAAAGTACTGAAGCCAAAAGGGATAAGTTAAGGTGACCCAATTCTTTGAAATTGTTATACAATAACATTTTTAATACACTTCTTTCAAAACAAGGACTTTCCATTTTCATCTTTTAGTTAGATTTTGATAAGCTATGCAGTTTGCAAGAATCTGTCAGGCATCCATATAATTATTTATTATGTTTACTCTGCTTCTGACTAAACAATGTTGATTGGTTTTGTTTTGTCTCCCATTGGGGAATACAACTTGATTTGCTAATGGTGACAAATAACATTAAGAAATAATCAGTTTAAATTAATGACCTTATGTTTGCAAAATTCCTCAGGGAGGGCAAGTTCACTCAAATTGTGCAGAGAGTGATACTCTGGCCACCTGTGATTAGTGGAGGTAATGAAAAATCCAAAGGTGGCTACAACTTCATGCCTTCTGGCTGTGTTCAAATCACAGGAGAGCACAGATAGTCATAGATTGCTGGCCATTGTCTCTAGAGTTCTGGATTCATTAGATCTGTGGTGTGGCCAGTTTCCACTCTATTATTCCATTCTAAAGATGGAATCCAGTCAAGATGGGAGCTTGTTGAGATATGCTAATAAAAATGCATATGCAAAGATAATATTTTGAGGCTATGTTAGAAAGAAAGCTCATTTCAAATGCACCCTAAATATTTATCATAGTTGTCACATTTTCTTTTTTGCCCTTTAAATCAAGATGTATATAGGTAAATATGTTTAATCATTTGAAAGAATGAATATAGTTGCAGAATGTATCTTTTACAAGAAAGGAAACAGGGCATTAGTCATAATTAATATTGTGGCTCTTCATGTACCATGTTCAGACACTTCAGTTTATTATTTAATTGAATGGACTTCAGTCTTTCAGGGGAAGTATGAATTCACAAGAAACTGAATTCAAATTTATTAACGTACCATCAGAATTAAAAGCGTTAAGAGGACTGTTAGTCTCATGTCAATATATTATACTTGTTCTTACAGAAAGTGGTGGCTAGAAAATCAAAATACTGTTGAACCATACTAGCAAATGAAGTTCTATAGCAAAAGTAGTTAGTCTAATTTCAGGAGTATTAGCCATAGGATAGTACAATGTGCTCACTTTCCTTTGAAGGTAGTTTTCCTTTTAAGTACTCTATACTTTCTGAAAGATCTCCTAGCAATCCAAGTAGTACTAGACATAGGCTGCCCAAATCTGCTTGCCTTATTTGATTTTTGCATACACCATGACTTCTATACTATGTTAAGATGCACAGATAAGAATAATTTGCTTAGATGCCAACACATTCTGATGCATGTTTTTGTTCATATGACCCAACTGATTGGCTTCAGCACATCAAAATTTTCTAGCAAACTCAACAATAAAAGGAAGTGAACTTAACTATTGAAATGAGAAGACTAAAGGAATACATGGGCAGTCCAAACTTTTTTGAATTTATTCTATTTTCTTCACTCTATAACTTCAGATCTAGTTTCATAAAAGAACACAATCCAAATATTAATTGACGTTGAGTTTTCCAGACTACAAAAAATTAAAGCCATACTCAATAGTTGTGTGCTTCTGGAAGGCTTCTGTACTTCTACTAAAATTTCTTCTTTTTAACAAAGGAGTTCTCTTTTTCTGAGGATTCTCTCTGTCCCACACTGATATGCATGTGGAACAGAAATATTTTTCTTAGTTTCCATCAATACTGTGTATTCAGAATATTATTTAGCAGTGACTGTTTATGGAAATTTGGGGTGATAGTAAGTAGGCATTTGGGGGATAGAGGTGAGGATAAGAGGCATGAAGATTAACATATAGTTTTTGTGAGCAAAGCATCCAAAATGGAATGTTAGACATTTGTATTCTAAAATACTTAAAGACCCTGCATGTCAAATTGAACTCCTGGCTGGATATCCCCACCTAATCTAGTATTCTGCCTCCTCGTGCTTCCTATTCTTTGTCTATGGATGCAACCTTGAGTTAGTCATTACATTCTGCATCTGAAAAAATTTTGACTCTTCCTTTGCCATTTTGTGTGCCCATGTCACTTTCTCCCAACTCTACTGTCAAAATCAAAGTAGACTATTTTCTACAAAGATGGCTTTCTACAAGGACAGCTTTTTATAGGCCATTATACTAATGTTTCAGCATAATTAGTAAAACTCTTCAAGGAAAATATTTTTTCATTTTTATGTATAGTCTTTAATTAATTGCTGTGTTTTCCAGCTGGAAAAAATTGATTTTGTTGCTAGTTCCGATGCTTAGGTGCCAGAGATGAGGTACTTTCCCATGACCATTAACAAGAGGCAACTCTTTTAGTTGGGGCACCTCTTTAAGGTTTCTATCATGTACTGTCCGAAGTTTAATGTGGTATGACAAGAGTGGTGAAAAATGGAATGAAGAGTTATAGAACATTATTAGAACATTCATTATTATGAATTAGAACATTTCTAATTCTCAGTCTAGTTACATAAGTAGTTTTAATCTATTTGAAAGAGTTTCATATTTGCTCCATTTTAAAACATCAAGATTCTAAATAAATTCTGTTGATATTTCATTATTTTTTGTGTAAAAATAAATAATCCTATATATTTATCTTGCATTTGATAACATTACCATATTTTATTATTCCCAAGAGTCGTTGAA
>PVKN010034191.1:0-11881 GCA_004027915.1 Capromys pilorides
TTAAAAGTTGCCTTTGTTTGCTTGGACCAAAGGCCACTGAGTGAAAACAGAGCCCTTCCCAAACCACAGTGGTTCCCAAACTGTTATGAGAAATAGATCCAAATTTATAATAGTCAAGAAGCGACATGTGATCTCAAACAGGTTCTTTTAACTTTATCAGAAATGAAGTTACCAATAATTACATGAAACATGCCATCCATTAAACATGAAATAGAAAAGGTAGCTGTGCAAAATAACTGCTTAGAGAAGCAAAAAATAAAAAATAAAAAGTAGATAGAAGCACCGAGAACCTTACTGCTGAACTCTGCAGAAGGCGCCTTCAAATAAATATTTCAAACCTTCATATGAATATTTTAAGCATGACAACTACACATAAACACACAGCCAAAGTGCTCAAATCCACTCAAGAAAGACTATTAAGTCATCAACTTGCTCCTGACAGGATCCACTGAATATGGCAACAGTGAGAAGTCAGGAGACAGTTGGAAT
Organism: Capromys pilorides; assembly: GCA_004027915.1. Taxonomy (NCBI): domain Eukaryota; kingdom Metazoa; phylum Chordata; class Mammalia; order Rodentia; family Capromyidae; genus Capromys; species Capromys pilorides. Next base: position 490 of record PVKN010034191.1, read on the forward strand.
CATTTCAAGACTGCTAATTTAACTTGTCTTAAAACCAACCAATGCTCAACGTGTCATCATCAATGTCATCTCATCGCAGTCTGAAAAGCCTTCGACCTAAAGCAAAAAGGTCCCCAAGTGCCACCCTTCTTGTCTACTGGTTGAAAATCTAATTGGTTCTGCTGACAGGCTTGGGAATTGGTAGGAAGGCTGTTCAGTTAATCTCCAAGGGCCAGCAGAGAGCTCAGTATCCATCTCTGAGCTTTGCTCCCTGGCTGTCGTAAAATGACTCTGATGGCAGTGCAAGCTCTTATGCTTCAGCTGTCTCCTGACTTCTGTTAAGTCAAATTCAATAAAGTTTGTCACTCAATAATCTGAGAGCTACCCAACAAAACCTCTTTGATCAATAACAGCTTGCCTGCTTGCACTTGGGAAGGTGACCTATTAAAGATTAAAAACACACCTGCTGCTTAAAGCAAGAACATCATTTTTCACTTTTAAATGAAACTTCATCCACTAAAATCAGTTTAACTATTAGATGGGTATACAAGGCATTGTAGGCAAAAACAAAAATGAGATTTTTAAAAACGACAGGTCAGATAGGATGCTTCTTAGTATTAGATGTGCATAGCAAGCACTGCAAGGAAAAGTGGAAATGAGATTTTTAAAAATGGACAGCTCAGATAGGATGCTTCTTGACGTCTCAGTGAAGTCGGATAGTTTCAGGATTCTGCTACCCTGTGCTGTGTTCAGTTCTTATATAAGCCATCTACACCCCAGTTTTCCATTTCCATATCACACGTTCATTTATTTGTTGCCTGTGTACAGACAAAGCTTGGGTACTACGACATTAATTCAATCCTCAATCAAAACAAAGTAATCTGTTGTCCCATGTCATTTACCTTCCTGCAGAAAATCATGAATGCTCATTCAGGGAAAATGCACTCTACTCTCTAAAGCCACAAGGCTCTTTTTATTCACATGGTTTTCTTCGCCCATCCATATACATCAGTCAAGGCTACAATCAGGTAGAACTCCAGGAAACTTCAAAGTTACTAAACAAAACTGAGTTCAGAGAGTAATATAAACTATTGGGCAAAACCAGAGAAATATTCACATTCACACTTGACATTTAATCTTCTTATCTTGGAGATTAAAACTCTTCTGCTAACCAAGAATTTTTAAGTAATTTAAAAAGTTATCAACATCATCAAGATTTTTTATTTTCGAGAAAAAGAAAATTGCAGAGCACTTTTTCACTAGATGTCAAGGGCAAAGGACAACACCCTGTGGCCTCTTCTTCCCTTACCTACAGAATGTATGTTTAGGATTCATTTATTTGCAATTTGACAACAATAACGAAAGATGCTTCATCATATTACAACGGACATTACATAAATAGATTGAGATAAAACTTCCTCAGAGCCATAATTACAGGTCAATATTAATAAAAGGTCCTGCTAGCGTTCTGACTCCTGCCACTTCGAGGGCCCTGATTGGCAGCTGCTCTCACCATGTAGCAAATGATTTTCCTTGTAGAGGCAAATGCGTCCTCCTCTGAGTGTATGTATATCAATCTGTCGCGTGGGCATTTTTCATAAAGTTTAAATGTGTTTATTTTGTAAGGCATTAATTTTCTCCCATGACATTTCTGGCACTATCACATAGGACACATGTGACAAGGAGATATGGATTACATCTCCAACAGCCCCTAATAATTTCATCATAGTCTCTTTGAACTCTGCAGCTCTTTCCTGATCTGAATTAATCACTTCTCCCCTTCATTGGCTATTATCTCCTTAGCTTCAAGCCTCTGGTTTTCCGGTTTCTGTTTGAAATATCTTCATTAAAGCAGCTGCATATGGAAACATGAGTTCATTTCTGCTTCCATTTGTTTTTCTCCTGATTTGTGTGATATGCATAGATCAAGGTTTTTAACTCCTGGATGTAGCAACACAAGAAGTTCAGAAAGGCCAACTTAATCTAATTAAGGTTTTCTGACTAAAATAAGGTAATTCTTCGTGTCAGTTGAACCCTGGGATAAGGTGACTCATTTCAGAGGATATCTTAGTTTGCTCAAATATGTAGTTATAATGAGGTTGAGCTGAGAACAAGAAGCATTACTGTAACAATCATTGTTTCTGGTGAATAAAAAAAAATTCTTGAAGGTTGTTCTATTAGTATATACATATGATTTTTAACAAAAAACTTTTAAGTCATCTAAATCAAATGACAATAATAAAAATATATGTGGGTTAGAATGCCAGAATTAGAGACAACAAAGGAACAAAGTAGTCACTAGAGCTTGTCTCTCACGATTGCTTAATGGAGAGATGTAAAAAATTGTAAAGGCATAAAATGAGATGGTGTGAGACTCAATATCTTAGGATTTGTTTGTAAAAACACATGGGGGAGACTAGATGTGGTGGTGCGCGCCTTAATCCCAGCTCTTGGGAGGCTGAAAACAGGAGAATCACTGAGTCCAATCTGCGCAGTGAGACTCTGTAGACCCTGTACCCTGTAGACCTTGTACCCTGTAGACCTTGTACTAACGCCACTGCACGGCTCAGGAGAGGCACTACCTCTAGGACACAACAGAGGTGAAGTGGCAATTGCACTCCAAAGACAACCCACTGGACCTGTTAGTGGAAGTCAAGGGAGAAGGGGTACACAGGTTGAGCTCCGGGTTTCTGGAGTACATGACTGGTTGCATAGAAGTTTTCCTATCTCATCTAGAGGACCTGAGGGGGGTGCAGGGGACAGAGTATAGGGTTGTTATTCAGTTCTAGCACTGGCACCAGGTGTGTTGGCCCCACAGTGAGCATCCCTCCTGCCTGGAGTATTCTCCCCTAACTGCACAGTAGCCAGAGCCTCGCCTTCTTTGGGTCCCCCTTGGTAGGCCACCATCTTCAGGAGGCCTTCTATAATAGGATTCCCTACGATTCTTTTTCTCAAGGTCTTACGGTACAATTATAAGTGTGATCAAACATACATAACAATACTTTTAAACATCAACTAGAAATTAAATGGACGTTCTCCTCTTTAATCCACATTCTGCTCCCTGCCCAGAACACACCCTAAGCCCCACTCAGTGCCTCCAAAACTTCACCTTACTCAGCAGAAAGCATCATTTTCCATGCTGCTACTCAAGGCAGAAGCCAGGGAATCCCCGAGTCTTCACTCTTCAGTTACTTTAGTTTCCATCCCAAGCGATCACAAAGCGTTAGCGCTCTGTTTCTGGTCTAAGCCTCCCTCAGTCTGTCTACTCTTCTCTCTTCCTTCAGCCAGAGGCCAAGTTCAGCTGACAATCAATCGCCCCTTACTCTGATTACTGCTCTCCTCTCAGCCCCGAATGGTCTCTCTGACTTTGGGCTTCCATCTTTCTAGTTCAGTCTTTGTACAGAAGCCAGGGCTATTGGCGCTCTGCTTAAAGTTTGTCTTTTCTTCCCAGCACCTTAAAAGGATTAATAAGACCCTTAATGATCTGGTCTCTGCACCTTCTCCACAGTCATGTCTTAGGAGGTCTCATGCACACAATTTGCTTGCTTAGGCAGATCACAGAGACCAAGGTTTGATTCTCAGGTAACCTGCTGGTGATTGAGACTGGGTGCGGTGGCACATGCCTGTAATCCCAGCACTTGGGAGGCTGAAAACAGGAGAATAGCTATGAGTCCAATCTATGTAATGAGAACCTGTAGACTCTGTAGATCCTGTACTAAACACATTAAAAAAAAAAAAAAGATTAAAGACAAAAACAAAGGCCAAACCAAATTTAAAAAGGGGGGGCTGGGGAGATAACTCTGTGGCACAAGTGCCTGCCTAGCAAGTGCAAGGTCATGAGTTTGAACCCCAGTCCCACAAAAAAACAAACAAACAAACCACAAATGTCTCCTAAATGAGGGTTTTCGTGACCTATGTATTGAAATTACCACCCATGCCACCAGCTCCAGCGGACCTCAGCCTCCTTCCTCTTTGTTTCTCTCCAATGTTCTTATCACTATTTGTCGCCATCTGTATTTTATTTATTTTCTGTTTATGTCACTCATAAAAATGTAGACTTCACGAGAGCTGAGAGTTTGGTTTATTTTGTCCTCTGCTCTCTCTGGCATCTTTGGTGTGCCTTGGAACACAGGCAGTCAGTAACTATGTGCCTTGAATAGGTCAGGATGCAATGCGCCTCTCCTATTCCCTGGTATTGCTACCAGTGACTTCTCTGTTCCTCCTCACTGGACAGGAAATGTGCTTCAGTCAGCTTGATGCTTCTAGAACATAACACGGTCCCTGGCACAGAGAAGACTTGCAAGTGAGATTTCTCTCACTTCCGAGGGAAACACTTCTGGGTTCATGCTGTCCCCCATGCCTAAGACGTGTTCTTGCATTTTTTCATCTTCAAGTTATAGATCAAAAACCATACATTTTAACAGAAGATCTATGATTTCTTTTCCCCAGGAATTATTTTAATTGAAAAAGAAGGATGAAAGAAAAAAGAGCATTATAAGTTTTCTAGAAGCAATCTATCTATGATCTCTATTATATTTTGTATTTATCACTTTCATATGGGTTTCAGTATTCTGCTTTGAATTGTGACTTCAAATGTTTATCTTATTATTCCTCTAGAAGCAGATTTTTCAGATTGTTATAATGGGCCTAAAAACCTGAGGAACATACAGCTAGTGCCAATCAGAACTGTGGCGTCAAACTGACATGAGTTGCTCCCACACCACCTTGGAAAACTCTTAATTTTTCTACAACTTAACTTTCTCATGTGTAAAAGAGAAAATAAACTCCACAGGATATTATGAAATTTGCTGAAATATGAAAAGAACTTCAATTAATGCCGGCTTCTAGTAAGTGCTCAGTAAATGTCAGCCCTTGTGGTTGTTACTGCTGGACCATCTGCGAGCTCCTTGAGAGCTGGGCTGTGATTTAGTCACCTTTGTATTCTCTGGTGAGTTAAGCACAAAGTCCTGTGGATAGCCAGAGCTGTACGCAAGCTCAACATTTTAACAAATGGTACAGGAGAGACTCATGACCAATCAGAACAAAGCTGTCCTGGCACTAGCTTAGGGGTCTGAAGATCTTGTACTGGGTTGTTTATTTTTCTTTCATGCACTGGGTCACAGGGAAAAGAACTGGAGATTTCCAGAGCATAGGAAATAGGGGATGGTGTCCAGGAGGGTGCTATTTCCCAGCCATTACGAAAATATTTCCCAACCATTATAAAAATATTTCAATATTTTAACAACTCCTATGAGCTACTGTGAGCCAGCTGTGTGGCCACAAATGCCAACGACACTTTTAAGTTATCAAAATAATGTCAAGTACAGAAATCTTACATTGCTCCCCAAAGACTCCTTAAATCTTATGTAAATTTAAAAGAAGTACCACAGAATTTTCTTAGACTTATCCCCAGCCACTTTTTCCTTTTCACAGCTCCTCGTGTTGCTACACATTCCGTCTAGAAGAAACTGACACACAACAGGACAGAGAGAGTAAATTGGCTGAGTCTTACTCAGCTATGAAGAAAATCTTGCTTTAGGCTGTGAAAAGTCAATGATGTTAATCAGTGAGGGTGGGGAGGAACGTATGCACAGCAATAAGTGACACAGTCTGACTGGGTAGCCATCAAATGGCTTTAAGGTCACTTTCCAGTCCTTGTGAAGACTTCAGTGCACAGGGGTTAGTAAACTTTGCATTTAAACACCAGAATAAGCCTTTCATCTGCACAAGGCTGGTACTGTTACTGATTTTTTAGTGAGCTAATCAAATTGCAAGAACGCCAAGTTTTATTATTATACTAAGAATTAATTATTATGCCATGTCTCCAAAGCAAAGTAACTACTAACTAAACATTAAGTCCTAGGAGTAGGGTATGTCCACAACTGTAGTTATTCAGAATAAGAGGAAATTACTACTACTAAAATTCCATAATTAGTACTTGTGCAAGGGACTATTCTCTTTGCTTTTTCAAAGGGCTGAATTTAATCAATAATATATCATTTCTGATGACTAAGATTATCGTTATGAATACGATATGTTGACAACTACTCCTTCTTTAAAATGGCAGTGCTGTGCGGACTGGTTATCCTATTTGTTCAGTGGTAATTCCTATCAAACTTTGCCTTTGGCCTCCTATTATGAAGTTTTGATCTTCCTAATGGGAACAGCTGTTTGATTTAAACAATAATTTTAGTGCATAAAATTTAGATAAAATGCTTTTAAAGTTACACAGGATACTATTGAAGCATTGGATACATAATTTGTCATTTATCCAGGCCCAAAGAGTAGAAGGGAATTATTATTATTATTATTATTATTATTATTATTATTATTATCATCATTATTATTTTGTATTTTAGGGCAGGGTCTACAGGGAATGCGGGGTCTCACTACTAGATCGGACTCATAGTGATCTGCCCATTTACAGCCTCCCAAGAGCTGGGATTACAGGTGCGTGCCAGCACGCTCAGTCTCAATAGCTGTCTCAGCAGGTCCCAGGGCCGGGGCCAACATGGCAAGCCCGGGGATGAACACCACCCCCACCCGCACCCCAACTCCCTAACCCCAGCCACCCATCCCTCTACCCCCTCAACCCCATGAGCTGCTTACAGGTGCTTTAATCTGATGAGCTAATTGGCCTTCCCAAGAAGAATTATTTGAACACCCTTTTTTGTGAGTACTTCAGGGCATGAGTTTTTATGTTAAAAGTGTTATGGTTAGTGTGCTATCCTTTGAAATTTTGTTATATTTTTCACTAGTAATGTAAGAATTGCTCTGTATTCTCTTTAAGGTACGTATTTTACTACACACTCCTCAAATGGATTAAACCTAATCATGGCCATGTTTAGGCTCCAGCTCCTACTTGGGCTCCTGATGAGCCCTCTGAATTTGGTCACTTTATTTCTGCCTGTGAGGTCTACTTCTTGGTCCCAATTTGTTAAAACATCCGCAAATTGAGCCTACTTCCCTTTTTACCACTGAAAGGGGATTAGAAACTTTAATTCTGTTTTCTTTTCTTTGAGATAGGGACTCTCTCTGTAATATAGGCTGGCCTTGAACTCACTTATGTACCTCAGACCAGCCTCAAATTTATGGCAATCCTATCTCAGCTTTCCCAGTGCTGGGATTACAGGCATGTGCCCCCATTTGCAGCCTTTCTGTTTTATTTTTTTTACATGTCAGATTTTGCAAGAAATGAAGTCACTAGGTAAGTTTCCCAGAGCTCTGACATGTGTGCAATGCTCTGTATGTGAATACACAGGTAGCTTTCCACATTCTCCACAGATGCCCCAGAACTACAAGGTTAAGAACTACTGTATTTTTCCCCACTCTCACATAAGCAGCAGAACGTGACTAAAGCTTCCGAGTCATACTTTAGTTTTACCTTGAGCTATTTCATTTAATTTTAACAAACACATTGCAAATGTAGCTTGTCAGTTTAATTGAAAGGGTTACATTATTTTGGTTGTACTGACAGCTTTTGTTCATTGGAACTGTAGGTTTTGGTAATTTGGGTAATTTTCTCTTATGAATCAAAAATATGGAAGAAACTTAGAGATTTGGGAGAATTACTAATTTCACTTCACATGACAAAGGTACTATTTCCCAAACTGAGGCCCAGATTTCCAAAGAATTCCTTTGGTCCTTATTTTCATTTTCACTGTGCTTCCCACACATTTTATCCCCAATTCTTCTATGTCAACAGTATGATTACTATTGTCTAGTACTGAAGTTGAACCAACGGCCTTCACATCGAGCCATACCCCAGGCCTTTTACTGATTGACTGATTGATTGATTGATTGACTGCAGTATTGGTGATTGAGCCCAGGGACTTTCTATCAAGCTACACCCCAGCCCTTCCCTTTCTTTTCAGATACAGTCTTGGTGAGCCGGCCAGACTGGGCTCAAACTTGTGATTCTCCTGCCTTGACCTCCAGAATGTTGGGATTGCAGGCAGGTGCTATCATGCTTGGCTATCATGCTAAATTGTAATGTTTAAACATTAGCTGTCATTTTTATTTACTCTTCTATTTCTATCTAACTTTCTCTTCAACTAAACTATAAGTTCTAAGAGGAAAGAGACATACTTTAATTTTTTTGTTTCTTTTCCCTTTTAGAGACTTATAAAATTCACTGGCAAGTAGATGCTCAATAAATCCCCACTGAATGAATAGACACACACCTCTAGGCAGAAATGCATCCTCACCCCTAACCTGCCTAATTCTATATAATAAACCTGCTTCTTCAAAGAGAAAGGAGAGTCATTACTTTCTGGGACCTTTGTTTGTTTGTTTGTTTTCATAGTCAATACTTTAGGCTGGGATGTTTTTGGAAGTCAACAGGCTACAGTGCAGCTTTACATAGCAACTTGCTCAGGAAAATCATATAAATAAATTAGAGTGGCATCCAGCCTTTCTTCCACTCAAGCAAATCTGAAGGGTCACAAGTCCCTGAGCAATAGAGCATCACTACAACCATGACCCTTACTTCAGCAGGGGCCGTGAGGCTGGGAGGTGGGGATGAGCAGAGGGCGTGAAAAGTCCTATGAATGAATGATCCCATTGCATCCTCAGGATGGGAGCCCTCTCCCCACTCCTGCCAGCAAGCAGAGAAAAACTACATTCGAATAGTTAGGAAGGGAATTGGTCCATCAGAACACATTTGTAATTTCAGAAACCAAATTCCATACAATCACAATAATCAACAATGGTCCTAATAATTAAGAACTTCTGACCATATCAAGAGATCCTTTCAGAGACTCACCTACAGGTCTCTAAGTAGCCACCGTACCCTTCTGGGAAACTCTCACCACTCAAAGGTTAGAAAAAGCTAAGTTTTTTCATTGATTAATCTCTTTTAATATGTACTTTTTTTCTCCTAAAATAGCTGTAAATATGATTGGCTGGTATAGCAAGAACAAATTTAATATCAGATTGAACTTTACTTAAAGAAATGAAGATAGGTTGAGATTTATGTTCAACGTAAAAGATGAAAATAAAGTAAGATATTAAAACTAACAGTTTAGAAGCACCTATTAACAATACCCTCAGAGGAATTTAACAAAATTCAGGATATGGCAGTTCTACAGGACAGACAACCTAGTTTCTTTCAAGAATGATTGACAAGAAAATAAAGGATGAAGGAGGAAGAAATTTAAATTTAAGAGATTCAGGAAAAATATTACCCAAATACAAAGAGTGGTCTCTGCATCCAGATTGAAAACAAATTACAAAGACAATATGAGGTACTCCAGAGGGAGAGAAAGTTGAGTATTCTGTATGTTTGATTGCACTGAGCAAAATATTTTGGATGTATTATTGATATGTAATTATAGATCAAGTTATTTCAGAATGAAATGATATCTGACATTTGATTTCATATATAGTTCATTGGTGGGATATGAGGGGTGGATGGAGATATAAATGACATGAGATTGGCCATATTTTGATTACATTATCCAGTGTAGTCAAATCTGCATTTTGGTTTCATTATACTATTTACTGTACTTTCCTGATTGTCTTAAATTTTTCAATACAAACACTGAGCATATATGCTGTATCATATTTTTGAAAATTTTGATGAAAACAGAGGATTATCAAATTATAATTATTCCCATAAACATACACACAGATTTCATTTAAAATGCCAATGAGGCATCTAATTGCATCAACTATACATTTCTGCATTTAAATCACTATAGCTAGTGTTTACTTATTTGGTTCTTATTAAACTATACTGCACTTAAAGAATAGCATTCATAGTTACTTCTCATTCTTTCAATTCTTTGTTGGAGAATAAACAGAAAACACCTGCCTTGTGTGAGTCACTGGAGCTTCAATGACTCACTCCTGGAGCTCATAGGATACGCAAACGTGACACACGGGGCAGCAACTTACAGCTCACTTAAGAAACAAACACAGGCAGGACTCATTTTAACAATATTTTTTAGAGTCATATATCAACATTCTGCCACTAAAAGTTTCCCAACAAGAAAAATCAAAAGTTCTCCACCATTTCACTATGATTTAAGCCTCTTTATATTATTAGAAATGATGGCAACATGAAGAACAGATTCTTAAGAGTTAGAACGATCTCATCAGCATTACAGAGGCATGCTGAATGCAATCAAAGAGGTAAATGAGAATAAAAAATATTCTTTGACAGACGAGCCTGCCCTGTCATGGGAGTTGGCAGCCTGTCTGCACAGAATGAATTTTCTATTGAGGCAAAATGTTCCTTCTGATCATTAAGAAATTGCTACCAAAATAACTTTTGAAAGCCCAGAACAGTACTGCTACATAATAAGTCACAATTAATTATGAGTCACTAATACTGACAAATAATTCAAAATCTATACATGCAGCCTGAGGCCCAAAGAAGGGTACAGGTTGGTTACAAAAAAGGAAGGGGCAAAAATCACTGTTTAGATACAACTGTTGTAAACTTTGAAAGACAAATGATAGAAGACCAGACTCAGATTAATCTTGGGGAAGGGGCCATATTAAAATGCTATCAAGTAATTTATTTATTCTTTTTATATAAGAATTTAAAATGTAAAATAGTCCCTTTAAATTATGAAAGGGTAGGCCATATATTTTTTGATATCTTTAAAGTTTAGGGACCAAACTTTGCTAATACTAAAAAAATAAATCACTATAATTTCAAGAATGGCATATCAATAATAAAAAGCTGGATATAATAATAAGCTGGGATTACAGCTAGATATAATAAACTTACAATCAACTCAGCACATCATCTTCCATTCTCTTATTTCACAGGTGATCAGCTAAAATATTGTCACAGACTGCTTGTCACAAGCTTGTACTGCCTTTAAGACTGGCATTTAGATACCATTACCCCATGGTCTCTTCTAACTTGCAGTGTGAATCAGAGTCTAAGATTTTTTTGGCTCTCTAGATGTTAGATCTGGGCCTGATGACAATGCCTGTAATCCCAGCAGTTGGAAGGCTGAGGCAGGAGGATCGGTGTGAATTCGAGACCAGCCTGGGCTACAAAAGTAAGCTCAAGGCCAGCCTGAACTGCATAGTGAGACCCTGTCTCAAAAACACAAAAAGACAAAAAAAAAAAAAAAAGTTAGATCCTTTAGGTTATTTAATAGAAAAAGATATGTCATCTGAGAGGCAATTTTTCCAGCCACCAGGTTTCTCTAAATGATCAGGTATTATCACTAAATTTTCTCACCAGCTCTTTTCTTTTCTAAATCATTTTACAAAATAGACATTTTAGAAACATAGTTTATAATCACAATGGGGATCACTTAGGGCTAGCATGTTAGAAGCTATTTTAAAGTTCATATTGAAGAAAGTATTTGATTTTATAAAAGAAATATATTTGACAATGCAGATCCAAACACAAGACGTAAAAATATTTATCTGATATTTCTTTAACAGT
>PVKN010034192.1:0-11880 GCA_004027915.1 Capromys pilorides
ATGTGTTCTCTATCCATCCATTCATGCATACATCCATCTGTCCGTCCATCCATCCATCCATCCATCCATCCATCCATCCATCCATCCGTCATCTCTGGACTTTCTGGTATACAGAGGATTGATTACTGGGGCCACTAGAGAAGTAGCAGTGAAAGGCATTGTTCCTGACTTCAAGGAGCTCAGAATCTAGTGGCGAAGTCAGAAATCAAAGCAGGGTGATTCTAATCCAGTGTTAGGTGCTCAAAGGCTCAAGTGACCAGCCTTCCCAGTTGTCATTGTGGAGGACATCCTGGACCCAGCTTGTGTAGAGGCTCCACCTGTAGGTGGGAGAGTCCCAGGCAGAAGAGGTAGGGACCAGCGTCTGGACCACGGGAGGGTCTTAGCTGTGGCAGGTCGCCGTGGGGGTGTCGCTGTATTTCCTTTCAGTTTTTCAGTTTGGCGACAGCAGCAGCCCTACCTCGTGCAATTGTTGGAATAATTAAGAAAGTTGTGCTTGCAAAAGCCTTGGAGCGATGCCCTGACCATGGCAGCTGAAATGGGGTGGAGGCTTAGCTGGGGCCGTTCAGTCTGCAGGGGCCGTGGGGGAGGGGACTCTCCCTCTCCGGTCAGAGACACTGGGTGCCCTAAGGGGCCTGGCCCTACCCACTTGGTATGTTTCCGCCTGACTTGAATCCTCAGGGCTGGTGACTCAGGAGTTTTCTGATGCCCGCCAAGATTTGGGCCATGGGTAGGTAAATATTAACCCCACCACCACCAGCTGTCTACAGATACCAGCCTGTTCTGCACCGGCCGCCTGGAGGCCTGAGGGCTCTGAGCCTGCTGGCTGGATGAGCAGTCACCTCCAGGGGCGAAGGGCACCTACTTTGCAATGGGAATAGCGTTTCTGCCCCTGCCCGGCGGTCAGCGCTGGGAAGGCTGTAGGCAGTGAGGATGGTCCTGTCTGTGGCTGCAGCTGGGGCCTATGTCCCTGTAGAGTCCCTGCTTTTCCTACCTGCCTGGGTCCCAGTGATCCCCTTGTTCAGCACCCTGGGGTGCTGTGGGTGTCAGTGGATTCTTGGGTTTGCTCTCTGACTCCCCTGTGCCAGGGTCACATGTTCCCTGCATGTTTGGGAAGAGGGGTCAGGCTGGTGGCGGGGGGTTCCCTGGCTGGAATTTGGAGGACTCACGTGGCCCAGCAGGCAAACATCTCTGGAAGACCACGTATGAAGCACAGTGGGGACTCCAGGGTGGAGCCGCCCTCCTGTCGTGGGAGCTGACACCGTGGAAATGAGCTCTCAGGCTGGGCCTGCGGGACCCGAGTTCCAATCTTGATCTAGTTAGCTGTGTGAGCTGGGGCTGGTCCTTCCCCTGGCTAGGGCTGGGACGCCTCAGAAAGCTGGGAGCCGGAAGTCCCACTTTAGACACCCTGTAAGACAAAACCAGATGGGACCTGGTGAGTGCTGGGGCTTGGGGAGTCACTTGTCCTGCTCAAGTCCCCTCTATAGCCGAGGGGAGAATGAGGCTGCTTGGCTGAGATGGGACAGAAAGCAGTGTCACCTCCACACACATGGGGGGCCGTGTTGGCTGGGAGAGGCGGAGTGACCAGCTTTGTCTTGGCACTGCCCCGGCAGCTCTGCAGTCAGAGGCTCCAGATAGCACCCCCAGATTTCAATGTGTCCTCCTCCCGCCTGCTCAGAGGATGTTGGAAGCCCTGGGAGACTCAGGGACCTGTCCAGCACTGGTGGGAGCTGGTGGCAGGGCCAGGCCACCCCAGCCTGAGAACCAGGCCACCCTGCTGTGTCTGGGGTGGGTCCCCAGGCCGCCCGGCTCCCTGGCCTCTCTGGCCTGCGCTGGGGTTAGCTACCAACAGAATATTCTGGGGCACATGACTCATGGCCAGATGCCTGTCCCCTGCCCGGCCACTTTCTGCCTTCCTTTCTGCGGTTTTTCCCTAATATGGCCTCCTTTGCTCTCATCTCTCCTTCCTTGGGGCCTAGCGAGGCTGTACCCTGTGTCCTGGGAACCTGGCATCAGGTAACCCCTACCAGATGACTGTTGGACCCCACGTGACCCAGTGGGAGAAGGGCCCAAGGGTGACCTGGGCCTAGGCCGGGCCGGCGCACTCTTCTCCCGTGTGGCCTAGGGCCGGTCACTGTCTCTCTGATCCTGGCTATCTTTCTTGGACTCTATCTAGCAGACCCTTAGGTAAGACCTGTTAGGTGGCAGGTGTGGTGCTCAGCTTTGTGGGTGGAGCAGCGAACAGACTCAGGCGCTCTCCTCCAGGATTGGGGGCATCAGTGGGGAGGGTTAGTGCTCAAGCCTTACCCAGTTCGCAAGAGTAGCAGAGGTTCCACGGCACCAACGAGCATGTTATTCCCAGCTGGCAATGGAGTGTGGTACCAGCGATTGAACTCAGGACCTTGCTCTTGCCAGGTAGGTGCTTACTCTACTGAGCTATCTCCCTGGCCCTGTGGTGGAATCTTGCCTTTTGATTTACACTCATTAGCAGAAAGTGTGGAGCTGCTTCTGGAGGGATGGGACTGGTGCTTGAGTCAGGTCCTGTGTGAGTGAGGCCACGGTGTTCCCGTGGGCACCGAGAGCTGCCTGCTGAACCTGTGGGTGGGACCCATCCTAGCAGGGTGGGATTGAACCAGGGAGGGCAGGATGGTTGGGGTGTCCTGTGTAAGAACCTCTTTCTGAGACGTCCCAGGAGATGAGATGAAGACCCCAAGCAATGGAGCTGGATGTGGCCTTCCTCCTGGGGACTGTGGCCTCTTGCCAAAGGCGCCATTTCAATGTGAAGGCATGCCAGCCACTCAGCCCCAGGGCAGGACGTGTTGGGGGGCTGTGGTGATCCTGGGTGGCGTGACCAAAGAGGGGTGTTCTCAGCCAGGTGTCAAAGGTGGTATTTCGCCTCTGTTATAGAAGAGCCAGCCGAGGCCTGGGGAGTGGAGCTGCAGCTAGGTGGGCGTCTGCACCGCCTGCTCCCGACCCACGGTGGGGCCTCGAGGCCGTGCGCTGGCTCTGCCTGCCAGGCTGGACTGCAGCCTCTCCAGGACCCTCCCTGTCCCCAGAGCGTCTTGTGTGAGAAATGGACCAGAACTCTTGAGGGACCGGAAACCGCCTGGGGTTCTAACCCGAGGGGGCAGGAGAGATGGGGACCAGTAGGAGGGTCCCCACCAACATCAGCAGAAGCCTTGGCCATGGCAGCGGCTGGCACAGTGGGACCCTGGGTGTATCTCCAGGGGCAGCTGGATGGGACCAGAATGCTCCAGGGGTGTTTCAAAAATGGACAAACAAAGAAACAAAAAATGAACCCTCTCCCCCTCTAAAAAAAAAAAAAATTTTTTTTGTGGAACCAGGGTTCGAACTCATGACCTTGTACTTGCCAGGAGGCACTTGTGCCACGAAGCTATCTCCCTGGCCCCATGTTTTCTTTGCTTCCGTGTGCCTCTGCATTCTAATCTGTAGGAGGAGGATGGCAGTAGTCTCTGTCCCAGGGATTAAAGTAATAATAGGCAGAAAGGGCTGGACCGGCGCTGGGCAGTCCATGCGCAAGAGCTCGGTGCTGAGGTGATGTTGGTTTTGGCGTCTGCTTCTCTGTGGCCCTGGGCAACCCCGGGTGCTGTTGTCTTTGTTCCCTGTGTGTCCCTGGGTTCCTCTCGCTCTGGGTGAGGTCAGTGGGGTGAAAGCAGGTCAGTGCCGACCCCCGTCGGAAGTTTTGTGGGAGCCTTTAGGCCGCGGCAGCTGCGCGCTAGGCCGGCCAGACGTTTGTCCTCCCTGTGCTGGAGCTGGGACATGCGCAGTCAAGGGCCGTAGGTTCGATGCCCACGAGGGCCTCCTGGGTGTGTCCTCCCCTGGTGGCAGGTACAGGCCGGCTCTCAGGGGGCCGCTTTGACAAGGCCGCTCATCTCCTTCCTGACCTGTCACCCCCTAAAGGCACCGCCTCCCAACACCATCCTCTCGCGGCTGGGCTTCGGCAGGTGAGTTCTGTGGGACACAACCTGACCAGGGCGGGCCCCCTCCGCCCTGCCTAGCCCTGCTACGCTTATTTGGCTGCAGGTGCCAGGGGCTGCCGAGGAGTTCCCCATGCCTTTGCTCATCAGCTGCAGCTGATGGAACAGGGGCTCCTCAGCCTGCGTGTCCCCCGAGGGCGCGCACGCAGGCACGCATGCGCACATGCGCACACACGCACACAGCAGCGGCGGCTGCTGCTGCTATTGCTGCTTCCTCGGTCCCCCTTGCTTTGGTGGACGGGGGCTGTTCCTGCCTTTCCGTGCCTGGGACAGCAGGACTTGTCAGTAGGACATGCGCTAGGCCGGCCTTAGGACCAGGTGAGTCCTCAGCTTTGAGACCTCATAGTTGCGATACGCAGGGCTTTCACACAGCCCTAATCCCAGCCCATTTATTTAGTATTTGGTACAGGGTCTCACTACGTAGCTTAGATGTGCAGTGATCCTCCTGTTTTCAGTCTCCCCAGCGCTGGGATTACAGACATGCACCGTCACTGTGCCGGGTCACTGTGGCTGGCTCAGCTTGCCCGGGGCTGGGGCTGGCAGGGCACGTGCTGCTCCCTGTGTTTGCCTAAGCAGGCGCTTAGTCCACTGAGCGATCCCGTCAGCCAGCCCTTTTGTTTAAAAGGCTACTTTTAGATCAGATCTCTGTCAGTCATTAAATGACCCAGGTCTGGCTTGAACTTGTGACCCTCCTGCTTTTGCTTCCTGAGTACTAGGATGACACCGAGCCTAGCAAGGACTTGTTGATTCATAACAGTGTGCGTAAGAGACCATGGCACCGCAGTGTGTTGTCAGAGGCAGGGCTGGGTGCTGAGGGTGCAGAGGGGCCCAAGGCGGGGTCCCTTGTCTCTCTGGCTGGTGGCAGAGACTCTGGTCTTTGTGTCCCTGGGACTGAGGATTGTAACACTACCCTGCATTAGGCGGCCAGCGTCGCGCTGGATCCCCAGGGACCTGACCAGATGCCCTCAGATGAGGGTTCTCTGAAGGATCCTGGCTTTGCTTGGGTGTCTGGCCTCCGGCTAATGGGTGTCAGGAGCACCCCGCCCTCCCACTGTCAGCACGGCAGCTGGAGGCATCCGCAAGTATCCCTTGGGGGAATCCAGTCACCCCAGACGAGAGCCCCCACCCTTGAGTGACCAGTAAAGCAGCATTTTTGTGGGTCCAAGCGTGTTGGAAACTTCAAAATCTAATTCACAGTCTGCCTCCTCACCTTTCCCCAATAAAGCAAGAGGGAGAAAGCCTGCCGCACCCCCTTTTCCTTGGGTACACAAGGGGTCTGGCTTGGCATAAAATGCAAACAGATGCCTTGGGAACTGGAGAAGTTGAAGGGGCCAGGGTGGTGGTGGCAGTGGGTGCCCACCCAGGCTGCCCAGAGCATGAGCACTGTGTTGGAGCTGGGAGAGTTGAGAGGGAATGTGGGACAGGTTCTGAATCCTCTGGCCTGGACCCCTCCCTGGCCTGGTCACCCCAGGACCTCTCATCAGCATATCCCTAGGACCTTTCGAGGCACCCAGCATGCTGGAGGGCTCCATCAGTACTTCTCTCATGGTCCAGGGGGGACTGTTGTATGGCGGAGGGCCCAAGAGAGATAGGCCAGCTTTCCTGGCTTCTCCTCGAAGGCTGTTGAGCTTCAGAGCCCCCGGGGTGAGGGAGGGGCCTGGAGGCCTGGGTACCAAGCCACGCAGTGCTGAAGGAGAGGAGAGGTCAGTACTCACTTTCTGGTTCACATCCTACTGTGAAAAGAGATAATGTGGGCCGGTGAAATAGCTCAGCGGTCTAAAGCACCTGCTCAGGAAGGCTTAGGCAACCACAGGGACCCAGGTTCGATCCCCGGCACCACATGCTGTGCCAGCCCCACCCCCAGGGTGGGCTAAGCCGGCCATAATTCCTCTGTTGGAGAACCTGGCCCTAGGATGGGCTGTGGACGGACCCAGCAAAGGCTCTGTGTTGGCGGCACATCCGGCCGGCCGCCCCAGCCCTGGGTCTCTGTGCTGGCTCCTCCAGGAAGCTCCTGAGTCAGGCAACAGCTGAGACAAGCTCCTGGGTGATTATAAATTGGCGGCCTGGAAGGGGTTTGCTGTCCCGACTTGTAGGCTCTGAGAAGTGGGGGATACTCCCCTCCCGGAACTTTCAGGTCTCTCACCTCACGAGTGGCTCGCAGCCAGGCCCAAGCAGGCCTCACGACCCTGGGCCTTGAAGCATCCCTGAACTCCCTGCCACAGAGCCTGATTTTGGGATTTGCCAGGGATTTGCTAAAATCCCCGATTTTGGTACCAACTGAAGACTTCGCTTTGATGTCTTGTTTCCAAGTCTTGCCCATCCTGTCGGGACCCCCCATATCCTGGGATCTTGAGTCTGAAGAGACTTTGGGGAGCTCGCCTTGCTGCATGCTAGCTCAGGCTCAGCGGGGGTGGCTGTCTCACAGCCCTGCGTGGCCACACAGTAAGTAGGCGCGTGCCGTGGTCAGCTGCTGTAGGGCGGGCTGCCGGCCTGGAACTTACCTTCACGGTCCCAGGAAGTCAGGGCACTGACCGAGGGCACTGGCACTCCTCACCTCTAGTCTGGGAGCTGGACCCCCTCCTTCTTGAAGGCAAGTGCTGCTGTCCAGTTAGGGTGAAGTGGTCGTTTATTCAGTCAACAAACATTATTATTATTATTATTGTTGTTGTTGTTGTTGTTTGTGTAGTAGTGTGGTACTGGGGATTGAACTTGGGACCTTGCACGTGCCAGACAGGTGTTTATTGATAGGTGTTTTCCAGGTGACAGCACAGCAGAGAAACAGGAAGAAGGAAAAAGGGAAAGGGGCTTTATTTTCTTTGAGGACACGGAGAGAAGGTGGGGAGGATGAGGAATTTTTTTCTCTTGATTAGACAAAGGGAGGCTGAGGCTTTATGGCCTTTTGCCAGGAGTGGAGTTTGGAGGGGATGTTTAGATATGCCTGAGGGAGCTGATGGGGGGTCCTCCCTGAGGCAGTGGGAAGGGTGAGAGTAAAGTATGTCTTGGGCTGAGATGGAGAAGAAGGGGGGGAGGTGGTCTTTTGTTGTAGGGGCATCAGCCATATTAGATGCCCACCATAATGATTTTAGCAGTTCATGCCAGGGCCAGAACTTATCGCTTATGACACTGAGCTATAGCCCAGGCCCTAACAGATGTGATTGCTGCAGGTTCTCAGCACAGCAGTTTATATGAATGATTTTTTTTGAAATTTATTTTGAGACAAGGTCTCGCTCTGCAGGGAAGCCTAGCCTTGAACTCACCACGTAGCGCAGGCTGGCCTTGCACTTTGCAGCAATCCTCCTGCCTCAGCCTCCCGAATGCTGGGATGACTGTGTGTGTCACAGTCCTGGGCTTGCTCCATGCTCACGGCGGGAATGCGTTTCGTTCGCTTGCTTTCGTTGAGCCAGAGACCTCAGCCGCCACAGGCCAGCTCTCCCTGCTGTGGCTGGCTGGGCTGAAGTGTTTTTAGCTCTGAGTTGTGCGAAGGCGGTTTCTTCCCTGTTTAGGGCTCCCTCATGGGGCCGAATGGACAGCACCATCCTGATAGAGGTGTGGCCGGACCCGAAGACAGTGACTGAGCATAGCTGGATGGGTGCCTGTGGGCTTTGAAAGAGGGTCCCCTCTGCTCCCCACATAGCCAGCTCGGGATGCTCTCTGCTCTTCATGGCTTCCAGCCTGGGGTCCCCTTTGCATTCCACTTCCCGGGACCCAGGGCCTAGTTCCCGCCACCTGTGTGCCTACCTGCCCGCCGTGGTGGTGGTGGTGGCTCCAGGGTCGTGGCCTCCTCGTCTACTGGCCACATGTTTCTGACTCACTGGAGGAAGAATGCGGTCTTTTGGGAGGGAGTTTTTAAAAATAGCGCAGTCCTTCCTCCACCCGTCCCACCCTCCGCTCTGATGACTCCTGGCACAGTCCCCGGACCTCTTCCCACACTGGTTTTGGGGAGCTGCCTCTTGCGCAGCCCAGCGGGTGTGGAGTGTTTGTGGAGCTCACCCTGTCCTCAGGGAGCAGTGCCGGCCGCCGGCTGACTCCATCGTGGGAGCTGTGGTCCTGGGCGTGGGTGCCTGCATCCACCTTCACGTGGGGACAGGCATTCCTTCATCCGTGTCTGCTGTGTATCTAGGGCTGGGAGCAGAGTCTTCAAGCCTTGCCTTTTGACAGGGTCTGCATGCAAATAGAAACAACACCGTGAGGACAGGAAAGCAGGGCTGGGGCTAGAATGGGAGGGCGCGTGGGATGCTGGGAGAAGGTGACTCTGATAGGCTCTTTGGGAGCACGGAGGCACAGTGGTCCACATCAATAATCCCAGCATTGGGGAAGCTTACACAGGAGGATCACAAGTTCGAGGCCAGCCTGGGCAATTTAATGAGACCCTCCCTCAACCTAAAATAAAAACAAAACCTGAGAATGTAGGGCAGTGATAGAACACTTGTCTCGCTTGCCAGGGCCTTGGTTCAATCCCCAGGACTGGGGGGGAGGCTATTCCCATAGTAATCCAGGTAAGAGATGCTGGCGGTTGGAACCGGGTGGTTTCCATGGGGGTAGTGAGATATGGGAGGAGGATTTCAGGGTGACTCCCAGGTTCCTGGCCAGAGCGGCTGCTGTCCGGTGGGAAGGGATGGGCTGGGAGGAGAGGGGTTTTGGTTTTCTTCGAGGCTGGTACTTAGGAGGTGGGGGCTATCCTTACTCAGCTGTCTGGTGTTGAGGGAGGGTCAGGCTGGGAACATCCCTGTGCTGGGGACTCTGAAAACCACAGCTGGGGTGAGGAACCTGGGAGAGGCGAAGGTGGCTAGGAGGCAGAGGCGGAGCCTGAGAACCAGAGGTGGGAGGGGCTCTGCCGGAGGGAACAAGATCTAGACCAGCTTCTGTCTGTTGGATATGGCATCATCGCAGGACTGCTGAGTGGTCATGGGAGATGGCGCTCGCTCAGGGCGTTGGGGCAGACACCTGCCTGCGGGTAGCCAGCTCAAGAAGAACAATGGGAGACCCAGCCCAGCTGCGGGCAGCTGTGTCTCCAAGCTGGGCAGCCGCTTCATGTGGTTGCATCTGCTGGACGAGGGAGGGAGGGAGGCACCGGAGCTGTCTCTCGGTGTCTGCAGCCTCTGACCTGCATAGCTGTCTCTGCGTCGTCGTGTAAAACACACTCCTTCCCCCGCGACAGGCTCCGTCGTGCCTGGCATCTGCACAGAGGCCACGCGAGGTGGGAGTGACTCACGCTGCCCTGCTGGGACAGTCTGTGAGCTGTGGACTTTGGTGCAGCAGGACGGGCAGGGGTCACGGCTGTGGGTTTGCAGCTCACAAAGGCGGGGCCTTGTGGCGTCGTCACCTTGCTGCTCAGCTCGGAAATCCAGTCCATCCAGCTGCACAAAGCCTGCTCCCTGACCAAACCCTGTTTTTTTGTGTGGTACAGGAGATGAACCCAGGGCCTCAGGCATGCAAGGCAAAGCCTTTGCCACTGAGCCATCACCCCAGCCTTTTAAAAGTGTTGCTGACTTGATTGGTATTGGGAATTGAGCTCAGGGTCTTCCTAGGAAGGATCCGCAACCCAACCCTTCATGAGCTCTTATTTATTTTGAAATTTGAAACAGGTTTATGGAGCCGCTGAATTACCCAGGGTGGGCTGCAATTTGCCATCTTCCTGCCTCAGCCTCTCAAAATGCTGGGATTATGCTTTTCATTTTATGTGTTTGAGACAGGGCCTGGCTAAATTTTTTTTTTTTTTTTTTTTCAGAACTGGGTATTAAGCTCAGGACCTTGCACTTGCCAGGCAGGCACTTGTGCGCCTGAGCTCTCTCCCTGGCCCCCAGGGCCTGGTTAAATTGCCTGGACTGGTGTCCAACTTCCAAACCTCCTGCCTCAGCTGCCCGAGTAGCTGGAATCACAGGCATGTGTCACCGTGCCGGGCCAAACCGGAATTCATTTTACTGGAGTGAATCAGCAGGGTTCAGGCAGCCATGCAGTAGGCTTGCCTGTTGGGTGCCTAGGACGCCTTCCTGGCTTCCTGCTCAGCGGGGCCCTCTAGAGGTCAGGGTGGGAGCATCAGCCCACCTCCTCCTTCCAGTGACTTTCGTCAGTCCGAGCCTCAGGGCGTGCTGGAATGCCAGCGGCCGGCCTGCGCAGGCGCGGTTAGAGCCTTCCCTATTTCTAGGGGGCACTGCTGAGGCTCAGTGAGGTCCGGTGGTGGCACACACTCGGTGGCTTGTGCTGCTGTCCCCTTGCTGGCCTCCAGTGTGTGCTGCACAGTCCTGGCTGCCCAGGATGTGGCAGAAGGCATGGGGCCCTCCGGAGAGGAGGTTGGGGTCTTCCTCCTTGGGCACCAAAGCCTTTTGTACAACTGTGGCTTGGGAATTCCTGGCTTTTCCTGAGCCTGGAGACAAAGGGTTAATGTGTCGGGGGCCTGGGAGAGCCTGCTGGGCTCTCTCTCTGTCACTCACTGGCAGCTTCCCTGGCTGTACTCTGTTTCCCAGGCAACAGCCCCCAAGAGTCCCCTCTGGCGGTGCTGCAGGGGCAGGCTCTTCTCACAGTGGCCTCCCCGGGTGGGAGCCGTGGCTGCCTTGTTCTTCCTGCCCACCGTGATGAACCACTGGCCGGGGAGGTCAGCGGGGCTCCTCTGGGTTGGGGACAGAGCCTCCATTGTCTACACTCACTCCAGCCATTGACCAGGAAGGAGGGCCCAGCCCTCCTCTGGGAGCCCTGGGGCTTCCCCGCAGCAAAGAGGCATGGGAGTGGGCCCCAGCCTTGGGAAGCCCCAGATGGCCCAGTGCCTAGGGCGGAGGGGAGGGAGCTCTGTCACCCGCATCATCAGCTCCTGCACCTGCCTGGGTCACCTAGCGGGGAGCTGTGGGGCCTTTCCCTCTGGCTGAGCACCCCACACTCCTCCAGTCCCAGATCAGGTACGTCCCTTTGTCCTGCCTCGGGCCCTGGCTTCTGGATGTCAGAGGTCTTGGCTCCTGGATGTCAGGGGCCTTGGCTTCTGGATGTCAGGGGGCCTTTAGGGCGGGCCAAGTTCCTGCACCTGCCTCTTCATCCTCTTTCTTTTCTCTTCTGGGTCTGATTGCCCGAGGCTCTCTGTTCTTTTCCTTGTCCTGGTCTCTGACCTTTGCTCCCACACAGGAGGATGTTCCAGGCCCCTGCTTTAGTTATGAACCAGGTCATGACCTGGTTCGGTTTGGTGGCTCCAGGCTACCAAACACAGCTGCCCAAGGCACAGAGAGCAACCCAGTGCTCCCTGGTGAAGGAGGGAGACCCTTGGGACGGGAGTGTCCCCAGCCCTGTGTGTGCCAGCATCACCTGTGCTCCAGAAGATTGCTCTGGGTCTGTGACCAAGTGCACCCCAGTATCAGAACCTCTAGAGCTGGCACTGGAACACAAATATTTTATTTTTCAAAAAGCTGCACAACTGACCTTGGGGCTCCACTGTGTGAAATGGGAGTAGGGATCAGTGTTTCACAGAGGAGAGACTGGACCTGGGTTTTGAAGGTTGAATAGGAGTTTGATTGCTTTGGGGAGAAAGAATACCACCTAGACTGAGCCAAGAACCTGAGCAAAGGCCCAGCGAGGGGCAGAGTTTCACGTCAGGTTGGGAGCTGCTGAGTCTGGAGAGGTCAGGGAGGAGCTGAACCCTAGAGGTTGCCCTTGGGTCCTGAGCTTCATGCTGAAGGGGATGGGGAATGGCTCCCAGCAAGGGGAGTGGCGAGGGCAGCCAAGGCAGGGGACAGGGTGGCCAAGGGTATAGCTGATGCCATCCAGAAGCCAGAGGCCGTCACGGACTTGGGTGTGCACCCGGGGCTTGCTTCTGTTCTGGATTCCGGGCCACCACTGCGGTGTTTCTGCGCTGGGCCGGGGATGTAGCTCAGCAGTGCAGCACCTGCTTAGTAAGCGCGAGGTC
>PVKN010034193.1:0-11881 GCA_004027915.1 Capromys pilorides
AATATTTAAATATGGCAGAATTTCTAGACTAAAAAAAATAACAATTCCCAGTTTGTCGCAACTAAAGCAATGCCAGTTTCAAATTAATCCTTAGCTGAGCAGGCTATAAATTGTATTTCTGCTTAGTATTCTTAAGAGTTTCTAATTATCATATGAAATACACAATGTCAGTTTTCTTCCTGTAAGTCAGAAGTTTTTATTCTCTGACTATAAACAATAGACTCCCAGAAAATAACAAAAATGTATTGAATAGTCTGAGGCTCGTACATGAATGCATCTAGAACAAAGCAGTCCCTGAAGGGCAAAATGATCCAAATGATCCACAGTACAGCATGACTTCCAGTCCATCTTAACAACACAAGACAACTGAAAATGTCAATCATTTCTTCATCTACCATGGACAACTGTCAAGGCTTACCGTGAATCTAGCATTGTCCTATGCACTGTAGGGACCAAGAAAAAATAGAAGACACGGTTCTTACCCAAGATAGATAGGTTCACGGAATAGCTTGGGAGGTAAATCAAGAGAACAACCACAGAAAACATTAAGAGCAACCTTTATATATGAAAATGAAGAACCAAGCCAAGATCATTACGGCTGGGCAGTCATGAGGACTGGTGTAAACAGCTGTAAGCTCAGGAGCAACATTCGCTGGAGACACAGGTCTAACATCAGGCGTGTAATAACTCACTCTCAATATAGGGATGGTAGTAGGAAAATCCTGGGCAAGGACACAGGAAAGTGCAGACACAGGCCACACAACAATTAGATGAAACTGAGGCCCTAGGACAGCGAGCTCTGATGGCAAAATGAACATGCACTAAGAAAAAGATAGATTTAAAAGACAATAGGGAGCCAACAAATTTTTCAAAATTATTTATTTATTTATTTATTTATTTATTTATTTATTTATTTGGTACAGGGTCTCACTATGCAGCTTGGGCTCTTAATGATCCTCAGCCTCACCAGTGCTGGGGTTACAGGTGTGTACCACCATACCCAGTTGCAGTGGCCTACTCCCAGCAGGTCAGCATGGCCCGGTGGTGCTGGGTATTGAACTCAGGTCCTTGCCCTTGCTGGGCAGGCACTTAGACCACTGGCTATCTCCCTGGCTGAGCCAATAAAATATAAGTGACATAGCCCAATATTTAAGCATTTGATTCCCCTGACAGTTTTCATAAATAACTCCTGAAATTAGCTGAACTAGTAAAGCAAGTACCTGGAAGATTATAGGCATCTTGGAAAATATGAATTACGCAGCAACAAATGAGGCTAATATTCTCCATAAATTAAAAAATAATATTTAAACCACATGTTCCCGACTGCTCCTTTAAGTCATGATTTACATGCTTTTGATTTCCACCAAGTCCAGGAGGAAGACTGGGCAATAAGACTTTTTAACCTGAGAGGATGCAGCCTGCCTAAGGCCATAAAGTCACAAATGGGATCAATTTTACCTTTACACCTCATGAAGGCCATTTTGCATAATTAGTTCACTTGCCCTTCACTGTCCCCTTTTGTGTGATAACCCGAGCTGATATTTTTTATTTCAGATTTTCAGATGAGAAACTAAAATGCTAAAGTTCACTGGCTGCCAAGTCACATCGCAATCAGAACCAGAAATCTAAATTCTTATCATCTGCAATATATGAAAATGGATTCTCCTTTCAAAACTCTGAATGTAAGCTCAAATTGGTGATGTATAAAAACTTGAAAGAGATGGCTTACTTAAAATAATATTCAAAGTACCACTACTTTCTAGCTGTAGGGAGCACGGGTGCGTAATAAAGTGATTGCGAAAATATTTGAACACTAAACCCCGTAACTTTCATATGTAAAAAGTGACTGTGAATAAAGAGCCTTATCTCGCTCTAGTTTTTCAATCAGGAAACACAGACATCAACGTTTTTCCACTTAGGAATGTGATGGTCTACTATGCTTGCTTTGTTCATTATCCCAAGAGCTAGGTACAGCTGACAATTTTTTTTTTCATCTTACATATTTTGTTACAGAGTCTCCCTAGGCAGCATGGCATTGTTTGATCCTGTTTGCAGCACCCCTAGTGCTGGGATTACCGGTGCACACCACCACGCCTGGACTCAGTTGCAGCCGCCCAGTGCACACCAGGGTCAGGGCGAGGGATCAAACCCTGGTCCCTGCACTTGCCAAAGCAGGCACTTAGTCCACTGAGCTATCTCACCGGCCCTTTTCAGCCAACAATTCTTATCCAGGTTGCACTGTACTACACAAAGTAAGGCACTCAGAATGCAGGATTAAGGCTTTAGCTTGGATCTGGACCCTTCTCCAGGGCCCATATGCTTGCAGCTTGGTCCCTAACATTATACCTGCTGGAGGTTCCTGAGTCTTGGTGTGTGCCCTTGTGGAAGAACACAGACCCTGCTCTCTGCTTCGCGGCCTGCCCACCAGGTGAGTGGTTCTGTTCTGCCCCAGGATGTGCCTCTTCAGCAACAGGCCTAACTGCTCGTGGGCTGAAGCCTACATAACTGTGAGTTGACACAAGCATCTATTTCTTATCTTGGTGTAACTTTGTATACTTTATGTATTTGTTACCATGATGGAGAGTTGAGTAACGTCACTAATTAGTGAATGGTACAGCTGCTAAATGAAGCGATTATCCATAAGGTTCAGAGACAGCTCGAGGGTCAGTAACGTCCTGGTACAGTTGGAGAAGATCATAGATTAGGTCAGATTCTCAGAGAGCAGTTAGGCTTGCAAAATGTTAGCAACTATAGTTTAGATAAATGAGTAAGCTGCAGTAGAGAAACTAAGGCAATCAACTCCAGACATGGGCGATTTCTACCATAAGAGAAACTATCCTTTTCCCTTCAGTGAGTCCCTTACACTTCCCTCCAAGATAAAACGCTAGACTGATGGGTACCATTTGTACTCATCATGGGCTTTGCTGTACTTCTGTGCATGCGAGGAAGATAAGTCCAGTAGGCTCTCTGGCCCTTTAAAAGGGAAAATGAGAAATTTCATGAGATTGTCTTCCTAAATAAAAACAAGTACTTTAGTATAGCACGTCCACATGCTCATATTTGATGGTGGGAAGGGGACCTAGAATATGATCGCATTTCACATGCCGCTTCCTTTTTGACTAAGCGACACTACCTCCATGGGCTGTCTACAGAAAATAGCACTAGCATGTGAGTAGCATCTTCCTAGGAAGAAGACACGCACACCAACGACCACAGGTACACCCAAAGGAAGACAGCCAAGGAGAGAGGCCTCGGAAAGAGGCAGCCGTGATGTTGATCTAAGGCCTTGGTCTCAGACTTTATCCTTCAGCACAGCGACGACATGCGTGATGCTCTGCAAGCCACCAGTCCATTAGACTTCACAGTGGCTGCCCTAGAAAACTAATGCAGTGTGTCAGAGCCACAGAGGATGCTGAGGGCAAGTGTTTTAATGTCCTTTCCAGTTCTTCCTTGAAGGATGGCTAAAGATGTACATAAATGTCTCTTTACTCCATAGGGTTCAGTGAAGTTCCTCTTATTCTATTAGTTTAGCAATAAACATTTGCACTTAAAATGCCAAACTGATCAGCTTTTTTGGTAAATTTACTATAGAAAATGTTTCCTTTGAGGTTTTAAAAAATACAGAGCAAATTAATGATGGGTTAATGCTAATGGTAATACTTTATTCTAGAATAAAAATCTTTATTAAAATGAAATGCTTGAATAAATACCCGACAAATGTAGCAAATCCTGCTGTATTCATTATTGTAACGAAGATTTATGCTTCAATGAGCTTCTCTGAGGCCTTCTAGTACACAGTGGCTATGTTGTTTTCAAAAAGCCTTTTGCAAACATCATAAGACAAAAGATTTTTCTAATGCAAAAGTAAAATTAGAGATAAAGTATCCATAAAGCTTTCATCAATCATTTCTTATACAAAATCAACAACTAAATATGTAGACATTTGTGAACTATGATCTATTTTCTTTCTCTTTAAATCAAAGCTTGATATGTACAAAGTTTCATCTACTTTAGCTGCTTAACAGAAAATAACTTGGAGATTCTATGAGAAAGACAACAGTCCTAATTTTCTTATTTCATCTTTGCATATTTTACAAAGCTACCAAGAGAATGGATGATTCCTAATGTCTCAGAAATGCCAGCCCATGGCAGGTCCTTCCAGAGCTGATTAGTTCACAGCCAGACCGTCATCACTGTAAAGGCCAAATGAGCAGCAGATGACTTATGCTGGAAGTCGAAAGTGCTCTTTATGTAACAGTGAACACCTAATTAAATCACAAAATACTAGAATGTCCTGCAGCATACATTATTTAAAATACCATATAAACTCATTAACCATCATGGCAATAAATATGGTTAACACTGAAAGACAAATTAAATTCCATTCATTGCCATTCAAATCGCTCTCAATCTGTTACACAAAAACTGAAGTGCACAGTAGTATGAACTAATAAATTCTTTACACTCATAATAATAAATACAAAAGCTTTCTTTCTGAAAAAAAAAAGAAACTAAGACATTAAGGAATAAGGGAAAGGAAGTGAGACATAGTTTTGTTAGGTTTCTTTAGCTTGTGTTATTTTTTTTTGAGGGGGGGTCTTTTTGAGACAGGGTCTTTCTATAGACTACAGACTGGCCTTGAACTCACTTTGTAGCCCATGCTGGCCTCAAACTCAGCAATCCTGCCTCAGCCTCCTGAGTACTGAGTTGTCTAGCTTCTTTACAAAGAATAAATTTGAAAGCATTTGCAATTCAAAGCAAATCCTTAGTAGATACACACTCTTTCTTCTTCTATTATTTGTGATGAGTTCATATGGCTTGGAAAGTCATTTATTTTCAACAATTTAATATTTCCACTGGGAAAAGCATGGTTTTAAAAAATTCACTAAGGATTTTCTATTACTAACATATTTCATTCAGTGATTATGAATTAATGGGAAAAAATACGAACTTACGTGTCATATACATTGAGCAGCCAGTTGAGACACATGTCCACACAGAGTGGGACGTTGACCAAGTCCTTATGCATTTGTTCAAGCCCATCATAGGTTGTTGTCAGACAGTTGATGACGTCTGGGACACTTAGCAGCTGGTCATTTTGGTTCAGCTTGTGCTGCTTAAAAACTTCATTTGTTGTATTCAACTCTAAGAGATCCACTAATCAGGTGAGAAAAAGGATTATGCAATGTCACTGAACTGCACAGCAATATGAAACAAAGCACTTCTAGCCTCAGTGTTTATCTTAATTTCCCAAATTAAAATAAATCGCCCTTTGCAGTTAGTTAATTTCAATATTTAAAGAAATAAATCACATTTTCACTCCTTGATTCTTAACTTCTTATCCACACTCCATGCCTCTAAAGTTTCGTTTTGTTTTAAACTGGGAACTGAACGCAGGACCTCAGCCCAGCCCCTGAGCTAGATCCTTAGCCCCCAGTGCCTCTGAATTTGAACTTTCCCCATTTCTTTCTCTGGCTTTCTCCTCTCTAGACCCTTTCTGCTTTTAAGTGTAGAAAGACATAAATCTCTCACTCTACTCCACACCACAGAGTTTCTCAAGTAGAACACAGGACAACGCTCTCATCTCCTGAAGACAGCCCACAGACTACCTGCCCTTCATTTTCTTCCTTAATTTTTAAATTTTCAATTTCTTGAATACTTTTAACTGATACATAGAAACATATATTAATCCAGATGGGATGCCATATGATATTTTGATACAGCAGAAAAGGCATAATGTGTAAGTCAGGTTAAACATATCTATCTTCTCAAATAGTGATCATTTCTTTATAGTGAAAGCATTCCTCACACTTGTAGCTTTTTGAAATGGGCAATAATGCCCTGTTGTTTTCTACTGTCACCCTACTGCACAACAGTGCACCGGAACTTCCTGCTCCTCAGTAACATAACTTAGCCACACTGACGACCCAGACTTCTTGTCACTGCCGAACCGACCATCTGTGAACAGAGCTTCTGAGTGAGCGCACAATGACAAAGTGCACTGACAAATGCTCAGCAAACCAAACAGGTTCCACAGCAAAAAAAAAAAAAAAAAAGTCCTTGATTGCCACCTAAATCATTGTGGTCCGGAAGGCCGTCACAATCTGGGCCCGCCTGGTCTGCTTCTCGTGACACTGATATCCACATGGCTTCTCACCACACACAGCTAAGGAGGATGCTTAGCGGTTCACAGGACATTGGTCTTCACCTATGATCCACTTCAATTTTACTCCTCATGTGTGAAACACCCCAGTGAGTACTGCACTGCTGGACCATGTAGCGTACACACAGAGCCCCTGTTCTTAAAGGTATCCTGCTGATAAGACTAAAAGAATAAAAGTGTCCTAAGAGAAAAAGCAGAAATCTGCCAGGGCTAGTGCAGGATGAGTATCCCTTGTTGAACACGAGTGGCACCAGCTGCATTAGATTTTGTAATTTTTTTCTGCTTTGCAATATTTGCATATATGAGATGAGAGCTCAAGTCTAAATGCAAATTTCTTTATGTTTCCTGTATACCTGTAGACTAAAGATAATTTTTATACACTATTTTTGTTGTATCAGTATTGTAACTGTGACGCATGACAAAAGGTCAGGAATGGAATTTTCCACTTGGACTGTCAAGTCAGTGCTTACAGATTTCAGGTTTGGGCACATTCAGATTTGGATTACTGGATTAAGGGTGCTTAGTGGGAAAACAACTGGAAAAGCCTCCCCAAGGAGATAGGATTTGAAATGGACAGTAAGTAAGATACAAGTGGTACATGGGAAGTGGCTTGAGGTGACAGAACAATCTAAGCAGTCCAGTAGGCCCTAAGGACCACGCAGCACAGAGTATACGTGCGACTTAGACCCGAGGTGTGTGGTTGGTTCCAGATGGGCAGCTACACAGAGCGCGCACACCAGTCTCGGGGAGACTCGCAAGGGCCTGAGGAGCCTGCGCACCACAGAGACAAAGTGTTTGCTTGTTTTTAAGAATCAACTGAGTCATTTATTAGTGAAATGAAAATAAGGAAATGAAATAGGTTTTCAAAGTATAATGTATTTATTGAATGTGGAAATGACCCTTCCAAATCTAAACATAATGAGCATAAAAAGTTAGCGAAGCCATTACTTTAGGGTCTTCTCATGGAAAAACTGTTCCACAGAACTTGTTCCCTACCTCCCTATTTCATAATTTACCATTTCTAAAGAAATTCCGTGGAGCTAAGAATATATAACTAGTCTATGCCTGATGCAAAACCCATTCCCCAGGTGTGTGGTTCCAAATGGGCCACTTTGACAATTAGGCCAACATGACCTACTTTGACAATTATCTAAAATGAACAAATAGCTTTCTTTAAGTTAAATTTTTTCCGAACAACCAAACAACCACTAATTGTGAGTTTTTAAGGACATTTATGAAATGTGTTCATGCCAGCTGCTTAAATAGCAAAGAATTATTGATTAAGTTATTTATATGAAATTGTACAGATTAAAATGATTTCTGAAACTATTCCATAAAAGAATTTTTTAAAGAAAATACAGAAATTTGAACATAAAACATGCAAGTCTGGAAAACAGTGCAGACCTACATTCAGCTTTGGTCAGTTTGAAGGGCATGTCTGCCCTGAGACCTTTTCATTCTCTTCAGATGTCAAAGACATCATTGGTAAACTTAAACTGATAATGAAAATAATGTGTGCAAATTTCACGTGAGTTAAAGATGACGTCAGGAAAAAACAAAGAATCATCGGCAATCCTCATTGTCATTTTTAACCTGTTCCTTGGCACCCTACAATGTGTTCAATTAGAAAGTTCTGGATAGCAGTAGCACAATTTGTAGTCTACTGTACCCGGCAGAGGGAGAGTATTTAATAAAGGACAGTAGCTACAGAACTACAATTCTCCATGGATACAAAGAAATATATTCAAATGCTGCCAAAGTACTCCTAAGTCTACTGAATTCCAGCAGTAATCGTGCCCACAGCACAGCGCTGCCGTTGGATTCCTGCGTGGCGGTATAAAGTGACAGAGCCCGGATATCACAAAGGCCATTGTCAGGATTACATTGTCCTCTTCTTCTTTCAGGGAAGTCTCCCTTGTTGTTCACAGTGTAACTGTGACAGTAATTTGCCACATCCTACAGCCCATCATGTCTTCAATTTGCAGTGATTTACTCTGACACTCTGTCTTAGAACCTAAGCCGAGCATGCATCTTCCTGAAGTGTGTCACATTCAGGTTACCTTTAAGGAACTGACTGCATTTAAATCACAGAAAATTTAACATTTTCTCTTTTCAAAGGGAGACAAATGACAGCTCAGTCATGCGGTTAAATGAAACAAACAGTGGAATCATTTTCCAAGCAACTTTCAGACTTTTCCTGAATCCCACCTACGGGGCCAGGGGCTTAGGTGCAAATGCATCACCGTTCCCCGTCCTGCCCAGAATGAACGCTCTTTAGCACCTAACAGTGGACTCAGCGCGCTTCCTCCATCTTCCCCCAGAGCATCAAAACACAGGCAGCACTCGAGGTTTCCAGCGGCCCTGTGCTCCATAACCCTGATGCCCTTACTTGCACCAAGCCTTCTGTTTTGACTTCTCCCTGGATGAGACCAGATGCCACTTTCTCCCCTTCTCTAGCCTGAACAGCAGGTGCATGTCCCTGTTCTTCAGCACCCTAGAGTGGCATCACTTTCTCTTCAGAACTTCGCCCATACTGTTTCAACTAAAGGACCTGCTTTCCTTTTACCCAGTCCGCAAATCTCAAGACTTCCTTTGTCTCCGGCTACTACATTAGCCAGCTTCAGCTTTGATCATCTTCTGTCTGGAGCGCACACACATCCTCTGTTCCCTCCCTTCTGCTTTCCAGGCTCTCCTAGCCTGCATCCTCCCCTTGGCCCTAATGCCAACATCACACAGAACAGGAAATGGTTGCATAGCTTCCCCTCTATAGAGGAAAGTATTGAAGCATCAAATGCAATACTATGAGAGCTTCAGGAATCAGAAAAGGTCTCAGGGCAGACATGACCTTCAAACTGACCAAAGCTGAATGTAAGGAAATTTCTGGATATTGGAAAAGTGGCTGAGCCACTCCTTTCAGACCCCATGACTTGATGTTTTCCTGGTAAATGGTACAATTTCTACGTGGCTCTATAGCCTGTTACTCTAGGAAACCAGCCTTCATTGTGAAGGGACAGGGCTTTGCTTTGTTTCTCTGCTGTCCCTACCACAACAAGTTCTTAAAGAATATATATAATACACACGCACGCGCGTGCGTGCGCGCGCACACACACACACACACACACACATGCATATATATGGTTTGAACAATAGTAGTAGCACTCACACGCAGGGCTGGGGGGCCTTAATCTTAGCACGGCACCATGTCAATCCCAGCACCGCATCCCCAATCCCAGCATCGCACACCCTCTATTCAGCCACCACTGAAAAGCCCCGCCTACGACTGGCTATCTGAGGATTTGGAGGGATGTCTAAACACAAATGATAATACACAATTAAGGCAAAAGGATGCTGCTCACGCTGCGGAAGAGCCTTCGAAAATCCCCCTTGGCTCTGCCTCCTTACAATCACCGCCACGCCTGCTGACCTCTGCACTTCCCTCTCAGCCACTCGGAGTATACACACACACCAACACAGTGCAGCACGTGGATCTGAAAAGTTTGGGGCTGTACAGGAATGGAAACACTGTACAGATTTCTTCTGCCATTTGATTTTCTCCCTTAAGTTTACAGTTTGAACATTCGCCATGTTATGCTGATTGTTAGCTCATTTATCTTGCTGTTGTTTCTTATCACACTTATGAAAATGTCAAAATGAAACAAATTTTACTATTGAAAACTGCTGCCATAAATCCTACATGAGTGCATTCCTATATAACCTTTAAAGTCAAACCATTTGCTTAGAATGTTCTCTAAGTTATATGACATCCTAAGTGGGAGAAACAGATTCATCCCTCTCATAAAAGCTTAATTCATTCTGGAGAGACAGACAATAACTACATAATAGAGTACTAAAAATTCTGACTCTGACACTGTGCCTTAGTGCTAAAGCCAAGCATGATGCCAAGTTGGGGAGGTAGGGATCCGATGAGATGCAGAATCTCATTAAAACCCCGATGGCAGCCAGGGATGTGAAGGAAGCCTGCACACTGGCCACCGGAAGAGCTCAGGCATGGTGAGAGAGTGAGGAGAAACAGCACCCTCCCAGCAGCAAGAACCGAACACAACATCTGCCTCTCTGGTCATCAGCTAGAACTGTGCATGCCCACAGCCAAGCCAGGTGGAGGGGGAAACAGAGAGATGAGCCGGCCAGGCCCGATCCATTTCAAGGGCAACAGGAACCTGCTCTGAGCAGGAGTGTGTGTCCTCATGCACGGTATTCTCTCCCTAAATGTGAATTCCTTCAGTGTGGGGACCAAAAGCTCTGTGCTTGTTTTTTTCTTTTTTTTTGTTCCTGCATTATCTTGGAGGCCATCTAATGAGCCCATGGTGATTGAGCAGGGACAGTAAACTGGGTGGACATTTCCACAGTGAGGACTGACCTTGACCTCCAGCACTTCTCAAAGAAAACAGGGCATTCCCCCAACACAACTCGGCCACACCAGGCAAGCATGTGTCGCTCAGGGGAGAAGCCATCATTACAATCATAAAGTCCTGGAAAAATTGGAGGCAGGTGGGAGCTTGTAAATGTTTCCAAAAGAGGTACATTTTTAAGAGTATTTAAGACGAATAAAGGGTTACTGCCAGATGGGGAGAAAGGGCCTGCCAGAGCATTTCAAGTAAACAGAGATGTTGAAAGAGGAAGCAGTGGATTTCACATAAACAGGCAACTTGTCAAATGGCAGATGGGCCCAGGCTGCAGTGTGGAGGAGATAGGCCAGGGGCCGTGAGGTTACCACCTCAAACACCCCAAACCACACAGCCCAGCACTCTCTCCTTGCCCCCACCTCACTGCTCTTCAGGTAAGGAGCTGGAGCAGTCTCTTCCTGGTTCTTTTCAGATCTGAAGGTCTGAAGCTGTCTCTTCAGGGCTAAGAAGAACTGCCAGAAGAAAACACCATGCACAGGAACATATTTCTCCACCCAGAAGAGTTCCTGGAAAAAGGGACTACGCTCACACAGATGCGTCAGTGGAGCTCTGCGGCTGAGTCATCTGTCCTGGTTTTACAGCTCATCAGCCCTGGGAAGACCTCCCAGACCCATTAGTTGGAACCTAGACAAGAAGCCCAGTCTCTTTCAGAGCTGCTGTCACCTCGGACTGGCCAAGTAGATCGTACGCCCGCCTTGTGTGTTCCTAATTTATTCCCTGTTCTCTTCCTGCTCGGCGTAGTGCCCCACACCCACAGTGTGCTGGCCTCAAGTCCTTGTCCCAGTCTTTCTGCTACTCTTGCTGCAGCTACTACAACCTGCTGATTAGCTTTTGGGCTCTATGGGTCCAGAGCGCAGGTCACTGCGTTCTTCCTATCACTGGTGATCTGTTTCTCAGACCCCTAGACCTGTCTACCACACAGAAGTCAAGCTTTATGAATCACTGTTTCATGCTTTGCATTGCTTTGTTCTTTCTAAATGCTTACACATATCTGTTTGCTCAACTTCCCTTGCACAGGTAGCTTAAAATTTAATGTTGATTTCTACTGACTCTTAAGGAGCAAAATCTTCCACCCTACCATATCATTTTTCTAAGGGTAATTACTAAAGCTTCACTAAGCTGCCTTGGCACACAAGTTTCAATAAAATGTAGCAAATAAGACTAGTTGGAACTTTTAAAATTGTACTGTCTTAGAAGTAGAAGCAAATGCTATTTTCCTATATTAACTACCTGACAAGTCTACGAGTAACACCACAAGCACAAATAGAATCTAGAGAACTTAAAGCTAGCCTCT